>RCUC01116097.1:0-92037 GCA_003697995.1 Taxidea taxus jeffersonii | reverse complement strand
CCCCCCCCCACCCAATTTTCATGCCTTTTGACTCAGACTAAATTATACTACTGGCTTTCCTGCTTCTCCAGTTTGCAGAGGGAAGATTGTGGGGTTTCTTTGCCTCCATATCCAAGTGAGCCAATTCCTATCACAAATCTCTTCTAATGTATATCTACATATATCCTATTGGTTCTGCTTCTCTAAAACTCCAATATAATTATCCTAGGCCATCCTCATGGATTAAGTATAAACCCTCTGGAGAGAATGCAGCAGAGGTTGAAAGGACTTCTCAAATCCCTGATGTACTTTGTGAGATATATGAGTGTAAACAGTAGAGCCTAGGGCTACAGGTAAAAATTTGTGGCACAAAATGGGGGGAATGCATGCCCCCAATTCCACACACAGCACCGTAAGAACAAAAAGAAATCTAGTAACCTTTTTGCACCTTGAATCTGGCAGGATTAGGAGAATCAGAGTGACCACCCCCTTGGAGATGTCAGAAGCAGTACTAAAGCATCATACACTAGTAACCTCCCAGGCACTGGACACCAATAAGAAGACTTGGGAGTCTTCGAAGAAATGAGAGCCCTATTTGAGTGATCACATGAGACACTTCCAAGCCATCCTGTGACATAGGTAGAAGGTAATGAGCCAATAAACAATCTAACAGGTACAGGAGCATTTGTATTCACTCCACAGACCATGCTAGGAGTTCCTGTTCTCATTTTCAGCTTGGCTTACCATGTCCATTACTAATACTTCATTGACTTCTGAATTCTTCACTGATGAAGTTCTGAATTCACATAAGCTAGGTGCTCATAATTTCCCTGTATAAATCAATAATTTGCAATAGTACTATCCTTTCTTTAGCTTTTGTCTTTTCATATTTGTTAAAAATCTTCTAAACAGAAGAATGTACCAAAGATTTGGTTTTGGTAGATTGCTTTAGATAAAATATATTAAGAATTATGTAGCCAATGACTTTTTTGAAGAAAAATAAGATTTTTGGCAAGGAGATTCCATTTCAAATTCACAAGAACCATTAACCATTCTCCATAGATCACAAATTTATTATTAAGAAGCTGGATATTTGGCTAGGAATCCTCAATATCTGAAAAGCTCTTATCTTTCAAAAATTCTCCATACTATTCTCTGAATACTTTGAGCTAACTATAAGAAGTACAATTCTTTGTTTAACATGGTATTTAAGATCAAGAGTGTTAAGACCATGAGGATAAAAGAGTTCTTTCTAAATTGTCTTTATGGAAACAGTATATTGGCATGGCAGATTGTTATAATAAATCACTTCTCCTTGTGTCACATCCTTTTGCAATGTGACTTTGCTATTCCTATCAAAAGCTGGAGTCTCTTTCTTCACCTTCTTGTGTTTGGGATGGCCTCATGACTCACTTTGACTAATAGTATGTGGCAGAAGTGGCACTCATATGCTCTGCAGGTTTTTTTTTTTAATTTTTTTTTAAGATTTTATTTATTTATTAGTTAGAGAGAGAGAGAGAGAGAGAGAGCAGGCAGACAGAGAGGCAGGCAGAGGCAGAGGGAGGAGCAGGCTCCCTGCCGAGCAAGGAGCCCAATGTGGGACTCCATCCCAGGACGCCGGGATCATGACCTGAGCCGAAGGCAGCCGCTTAACCAACTGAGCCACCCAGGCGTCCCATGCTCTGCAGGTTTTAAGAGGCCTTACAGCTTTCTTTCTTGTCCTCTTGGGACCTTAAACTAGCCTCCTGTGGAAGAGAGAGGTCAGCAAGGTGGCAGGTGCAGCCAGCCTGAATCACCAGGTATGAATAAAGCTGCCCCCAACTGATCTGTTAAATAATTGCAGCCACATGAATGACTCCAGACTAGACTAGCAAAAGCATTGCCCAGATTCCCAACCCAGATAATCGTGAGAATTTTTTTAAAATTATTGTTTTAAGAACTAGATTTTGGACTGGTTGGTTCTCAGCAACAATAACTAAAATAATTCAATCTGGTATTTTCTTCCCTTGAAAAACAAAATCTCTTGAGAAGTAAGATTTATTTTTATTTTGGCAAAAAAAATTGCCATTGTAAATTTGTCATTTACACTAGTCCAATATACTGCTTCAATCTCTGTGTCAAATACCAATATAAAAAAGAGCTTTTATTGTCACAGGGAATCTGTGAATAGATGAACACAGAAAACTGGGTGTTGCATGAATACAAAGTGAATTTTTTTTTTTTACCTATGAATCTCCTTTTCACTTGTTCTTAAAGCAAAAAGAAGTGTTTTTGCAGGTTAAAATACAAGAAAAAAGCCATAATATCTAATGTAGAAATATATACATACATATATTCCTTTCATTAATTATCTATAGATAGATAGATAGATAGATATTCCCTTCATTAAAACTCCAATGTCATGGGAGGAAATACTATAAAATTGATTGACAAGGTGGTAGGAAAAGTAAAAATGAAACAAGATGGGATCGGGAGGGAGACAAACCAAAAGAGAGTCTTAATGTCATAAAACAAACTGAGGGGGGTGGGGGGGAGAGGGGTTGGGGGAGGGTGGGGGGGTTACATTATATGTTTAAATAAAGCTTAAATAAAAAAAGAATAAAAAAAATAAAAAGAAAAAAATTGATTGACAAACTTTCATCACAGGTGTTTTTTTTAATCATCTGGCAACAAATCAAAACATTAGATGTAGACAAAATTTTAGAGATTATCTAGGATTGACAATACAATTCCTTCATTTTAGAGATGACAAAACTGAGGATACGTGAGTTGAGTGTCTTACCCAAAATCAGTGACAGTGACTAATAGCCCTCTCAGATGAAGAGAGAGCTTAGGAAGTTAAGTTACTTGTGCCCTGTTCCACAGCTAGTAAGTGGCAGTTCCAGCTGTCCCCTCTAACTCTAGACCAAGGATTCATGAAGATTGAACAAAGTCAAAATAAAAAAAAATTGGTAATTTTTAATATAGTCAAAAGACAAACAAGAAATTGGTTTTGTTGATATAGAATTCAAGTGCACAGTTCAGTTTGAAGGTGATAAGTGTTACTGGCCCTGCCCTGTCTTTAAGGGGCCTCTTCCTGGTTCTGCCAGGAAACGTGCTGGGTACCTCCACTGTATTATTTATTACTCATTCTAAATTCCTTAGAATATGAAGCTGAGTAGAGGCTGAGAGATGAGAAGCTCAGATTTGGGCAGTATGGGAAGTCCCAAACTCATCGCATCCACCATTACAGAATTCTATTTGTGCCAAGAACTATGCGAAGTGCTTCTGTGGGTTGTATAAACTGTCTGTGGGGAAGGATTATTGATGTCAAAGCTAGTTATTTAGAGCATCTAAACACAATGAAATAAAGAGAGAGCCCATATGTCCTACATCAAAGATGCTTTGGTACCTTGCATTTGTTTTTATTAGATTGACCTTGAAGTATAGGGTTGAGTAATCCTAGTTTGAAGGCAGATGAGGGTTGACAATAATTAGGCTTAACCAGTTCAGTAGTGATAAGTTATACTGATTACCAATTGACGATCTAAAAGACAAAATACAGCTTCTCCTGTGTTTACCTTGCAAAGCCAAAACCACATATTCGCAGAAGCATTCCCACAGAAGGCTGAAATAGGAATGGAGTGACATTTCAGTCCAGCACATTCTATTAATTTAAACTGTTATTGATGTTTGTCCTTGAGACTTTTAATTTAATTTATCCTCCATGAAAAAAAAACCACAGCTACTTTACATTTATATTGATGACTTACCCCAAGAATTCCTTTTGATTAAAAAATAATCAGTTTTAATTTAAAGGAATCTAACTGTATTTTCTTCTTCCTTATTTACCCCCTTTACAGCTGAGAGTTTTTCCTGTGAGGCAATATAATGTTACAGTTTATAGACTTGGGCTGGAAGACTAGGGTTAGGAGACGGAGGGAACTTGCTGGGGGCCTTAATAAAGCAGGCGGCAGATGGTACAGACTCCCTAGTAAGGTATGTCTCTGATCAGAAAAAGAAAATAAATGAAAATGGATTAGTAGAGTTTAGTGGAAATCCAGGACAATTAATCCAGGAAATCCAGTGGTGAGTAGTAAAGGTAAGTTTGGGGCATAATTAACAGACCTAAGGTTTTCAGGGTAAGTACTACACTTCCAATGGAGAGGTCAGCCAGAAACTAGTAGACATGGTGTGGGGCATGAAGAGTGGGGATGAGTAGCTAATGACCTAAAGAGCTCTACTGACAAACAATAGTGTACCTGACCAAAGACCCAGGGAAGATCAGAGGGAAGATTGGCCCACTTTAATCACGATCAGTTCCCCTAAGCAAGCCTCTAATCCCAAGCCTTAAATATGAAGCATTTGGTGTATATTTGTTACTTTATTATGATAATCAATGGGAAAATTGGATGGAATATGTAGCATTGATGTTAAGAGAGTATATATTTAATAAAGTAAGATATTAAGAAAAGCTGCAGTTTACCAAAAATTTTTAAAAAATCAAGTAAGCTCTACCTACCTTGTGATAATATATAACGTGTATGTATGAATATATATGTGTAATGATAGTCTCAAAAAAGCTGAAGTCTAAAATATGCAATGGGAAGCACAGGTCAGTGTCCCTCACCAACTTAAATCACCTGCTTTGCAGAACTGAGGACATTATCAAAGGCCTGAGTTTCAAGTCATCGTTAAATCATTGAGAATCCATCTACTCAAAGCTAATGGTCCCCCAAATTCATCTAGAACTGTATTGATTCAGGTGTGCTTGCAAAAGCTTTTTGGAAGCAGGGTAATCTATCCTTTTTACTTTTCTGTTGTAAAAGCATACTATCAATCAACACTTTTCTGTACCACTTTAGCAAGAGAGGTCAGGGGAGCCATTTCTCATGAATATCTGATAATTTCACATATTTGATGATACATAATCCTCCATTACAGGGAGTATTAAAGTGAACACCAAGATTTCCCCATAAGCTTGGCCATCTTCTTGAATTGGTGATGTCAAAAGAAGTTGAGAATTACCTTATTTATAAAGATAGAACATTATTATAAAAAGACCATTCTTCTAAAAATAAGAATCTAAATATTCTCAGATATTTAGTAAATGAAGTACTACCTATTCTGCATGCATAAATAAAATACGCTGCAGATTGTTATAGGGAACAGAGACCTTAGAAACACTGTATCTTAAAACACTTATTTGAAATTAAGAAACTAATGCTCAGGGATATTAGTGACATGCCAAGGTCTGAGGGAGAACATATACTTCAAGCCTATTATACTTCCTGCTGCACTAACTTCCCTCCAAATGAGGGATATGTCCTAGAGATGGCAGACAGGATAATTTCAAGTCATTTAAGAAATAGCAGAAAATGTTACATTGTGAATGTACTCTCCTTTTAAGTATTTTTCGATACTTCTGACTTAAATCTAGTGGATTGGTGTAAATGTAGTGTAATATTTAATGCCTCTTGTAACATCTACTAATCTCTGATTTTAACAAATGAAGCAGGTCAGAGGCACAGCAGACAGAAGCATCTCACCAGAATTTAATGGCATTTTTAATTGAATTCATTTTTAAAGTTATCTAATATGTTCAAAGTGACTTTTGTTTTCCATATATAATAGTGATATAAAGTTCCTTTTTGAAAGTAAATTAATTTTGGTAACAAAATAGGGTTGATATAAAATATTATACAAATAATAGCTCAAGTGATTCCCCAGCTATTCCAAAAATTGTGAAGGTGCTGTCAGGTGACTAAAGATGAGTAAAACCAAACATAGCAGTATTATTTACACCACTAACTGTAAGGTTATAAATTGTTATATTTGCATAACATCCCATCTTACCTAGAGCTATTTGCAGCCATTTAGTAATTTTGTGAAATTAGCAAAGCAAGCTCTACCATCCGTATTTTACTTTGGAAGATAATGAAGCTCAGAGAAATGAAACAATTTCTATATGATCACAAAATATACAAATGACAGCCTTCCCAAAAAAAGTTAAATTCATTTTCTACAGAAGTTTTTCTGCCAGTTACACAGCCTACTCTTTTAGCAAGGTGGACTCTTAACCCACCAGTTAATGAAAATGTAAAGTTTGCTATACAAAATAGCCAGTAAAGTATTGGTTGGAATTTTGTGGGTTCTATATCTAATACTAGGGAAAAGCTATTGTAGTATCTCCTGTCTAAAACATCCAATACATTAAGATAGAAAAAAAGTGATATTCATTGCCATTGTGTATAAGGAAGATAGGAAAAAATATTTTTTGAGTATAATACTATGTTCTTGAACCCAAAAATCATATACCTTATTTGAATGCTTATAGAACTTCAGAGAAAAATATATTGCATAACATTTAAATAATAAAAAGAAACAAATTTAATACTAAATGTGTGAATTGGACTAATCACTGCACTGGGTCAAGTTTATATAAGCTACTTCATTGAACCTTTAAAACAACCAAGTGGCTTGAGTTATCTTAATTCTGGTGTGAAGTAACTGAGACTCCAATAACTTAAGTGCCAGGCACAAGATCTGTTGAATAATGCCCTGATAGTCACAAAAACTGCCTCCATTTCTATATCCCCATAATGATTTGGGAAAAGAAAAATCTGACTTTGTGGCTGATCCATTAAATACTTTGGGTCTTAGGTTTGGACAGTTTTTCAGAGGTATCAAAGGCTGCATTATGTCATCTTAAACTGGGATGATTTTTAATTCACTATATTCCATTCGTCAGGATCGCTTTTATTGTAAAACATAATCTTACAGGATTAGAGTGAAATCCCCTTCTTTTTCAACCCAGCCTCTGCATACTATTCAAACTATAAAGATATGTTCCCCTGATGTATTGGTCTTGCATACTGAGAAGGTTTTGCAATATTGTTAAGTGTAGTTAAAACAGTTTGATCCATAAAGGCATAAATCTAAACAAATCCCCTTGTGTTTACCCACAGAGCTGTATATTGAAGTAAGACTGGAGAGATGCCATAAACTCCTGTCTCAGCCTACCTATCTCCTCCCCCAGATTGGTAGAATGGTCACAAGACCTACAGGGTCACTGTTTTTGATTAAGAAATTTGTCTCTTGAAGGTCTTATTAGAAAGGACCAGAGTTACCTCGGAGAGATTACACAGCAGTCCATGCTAGTGTGTTCATTTATCATAATACATTGCATTTCTATGACAATATTTCACACTCACTTCTCTCTCTTTCATTCTCCTAACTCCTAACATTTCAAAACTGACAGAATACTATTATTAGTTCCATTTCACACATGAGGAGCAGGAAGTGCCTGTCATTTGCCATGTATATAGAGTTAATTAGTGATAAAACAAGGCCCTACTTCTTTATTGAGTGGCCCAGGGTCTTCTATGCAGAGAGTAAAATCCTAAAGGAACAGGACACAGGATGGAAAGATGAGTTGGAGGATTAAAAAATAAAAGTCTAGGGAGTAGCTGTGTGTCCAGAGGCAGTGGCCAATGATAAGTCATTGCTGTAAGAAAAGCTGGAAACAGGATGACAAGGAGAAGGGGCCCAGAAATAGATTATAGTATTCTAGCATGTTAGGGCTGAAAGACAGCTTCAGGTTCACTGTTCTCATGCTTGTATTTTACAGATGATCAACATGAGGGTTGTATGAAAGACTAGGAAACAAACAGGAAGACATACACAGGAAGGAAAAAAATAGCTGAAATAAGACAGGCTTCCTAACTTCATATAATGTGCTCTGCTCTTTACCTTATGACTTGGCCAAAGGATGGCATCTTTTTGAAAGAATTTAAATTAGGTTAAGATTATTTTTGGTGTAAATAGTGAAAAGTTATGGTGTGGAAGTGGCAATTTGTATGGAAAGGGTAAGAGTGTGGTGTTAAAAAAAAGTGTGAAGAAGAAAAAAAAAAGGTAAAGATTAGTCTATACCTACAATTAGCCATCCATCTGTTAAATTTTTCTAATGACTGATGATACAGCAATAGTTCTAATCACTAATAAAAACAGGAGCTAAGGAAGCAGTTGAAAAACTGCTCTGCAGGTTTTTGATAAGCTAAATTTTAGCAAAGGGTGAAAATGGAACAAAGTTATCTCATGTGATTTCCCTAAAACTTTATTTAGAAGGGTGTGATATTCTGTAGGCAAACTCTTCCTTGAGTTATTATGTTTTTCTTAGCATGATTGAGAGAATGTGAATATTTTTAGTGAATGTTTTGACAGGATATACTTAGCAATTTGTAAATAATAGAAAACTTGCTGATTGTATATTCTACTCAAAATACATTTGCCTCAAAGGCATTTTTAAGGAACATAATACAGATGACATGGAATGAGAAAAATAGCTGTTCTATGGATATTTCATGTTTCACTTCTTAGTTATTTTCATTCCATGCTCCAGGTGGATGGTAAGGAGGTTGTCTTTTCCATGTGAGTTGTTTAATGCATATCGTATGCAAAACTTCTTAAAATTGTCTGTGGTCTCAAGTCTGTAAAGGATCACTCTATTCAAAAAAGAAGTCTAGCTCCCAATGAGCTAAGTAATAAGGGAGTACAAGTTGACCTTCTCCAGAAACTCAGTTCTTTAAGTCAGAATCCAGTGATGCCCTTGGTAAGATACACTGATTTTGGGGACTCAGGTATATTTTAATTTCTGATAGAGTTCCATCGTATTTCCAGGTTTATGCACAAGCTTTGTGTCATGCAAAGTTTCTCTGGGCAGGCACTGAGGTGAGGTGATACTTATGGACGATGGGGATTAGTGAGAAAAAGAAGGATGAGTATAGGCTTGGTTGACTTGGTAGGTGGTATGCCATGCTGAGATGATTTTATAGCCTAACTTATTACATGAGAGATGGTTAACTCACGATTTGGTCTCAAGCCTGGGATCCTAACAATGGGCCAAGGAGAAAAGAAAGGTGTCTTCAGCCAACTTCCTTAAAATCAGAGCTCAAAATGGGGGTTCCCTGGGAAAGCTGAATATTAAAGGGATGCACTCAGAAAGGAAGCAAATCTGATGGAGAAAACAGTTAGGCAAGTATGTTGTCTCTGGTGGACAAAAGCTTTGGTCTGTCCTACACCTTGGAATACAAGCTACAGCATGCCATTGGTCCCACCTTGAGGCCAGGAAGCTTCCCTTTTTATATCATGGACTGCTGGCTGCCGGGAGAGTGGAAGGTGACCACTCAAGTAAGAATCTCATTGAACCAAGGGGAGTTCTCCAGAAAAAGTGGTCACCAGGAGCCTTCATAGGGATACTCACAGCTGCTGGGAATGAATTTACCAGCCCCTGCTAAGGGGTCTAAGCTGACCCCCAACATTCTAGACTAGGGATAATAAGCCAATTTAACTGTAGGGGTGACTCACATCGGGACAACCAGAAGCCCATATTTTAAAGAGCATATGGAACTCTTGTTTGGTCTAAGCAGGTGTGTATTCAAGGGCCATGTGGCTGGTCCAGTTATGAGATGAAGCAGAGGCACCTCTGGCTAGTGGGTCATTGAGTCAAGAGTTTCATGGGAGCAAGAGTCCAGCCAGTAGCTGAAGGAATAATAACAGCTTTTGATGAGGAAAAGGTGGAGTAGGCCTAGATAGCCAAGATTGCTGAAGTCAGAAAAAAGAGACAGTCAGTCCAACCTGGGGAACTGGAATATAAACCAAGATACGAGGCATCTATCTGGGAAGCTGAATCTGACTGGGAAGACAGGAGTGTAGATTAGGGCAAGATCCTGGGTTGGTGAATACTCAAGGATATGGAGTTCCCCCATCCACACAAAGATTACAAGGGTAAAACTCATTCCAGATGCCACTAGCTGGTAGATCTTTATCTCTAACTATTACCGTTTCTGGACTGACTCAGGTTCCAAGGGAGTCTAGGTTTCCAGGCCTCGGGGACTCCTGAATTTTTGGAAAAGGAAGGTGAGAGTTAAACTCTCAGAAGTTCTAATCCTAATATTCTTAAACATATCCATTGCCAGTAAATGCCTCCATAAATTGACTGCTCTCTCTTTATTTCTTCTCTGCTTTTACTTATGCTCTTTTCAACTGTTTTTCTATTTCGTATGACCCCATATTGGTGTGGCAACTAGGAATTTCTATGAAGAACAGATATCTTTGAAAGGATAAACTATCTTGTTAATGAAATAGGTGTAAAAAAATGATACCAAAAAGAATTCTCTAGACACCACAAACATGCTGGTTGGAAGCTGGAGTACAAACTTCATTTCTTCTTTCATTATTTCTGGAGAGAAGATTTAACATTTGATTCACCTGTTGAGACAGACAGAGAGACCAAGCATAGACTGCCACCTCCACCTCAGCATTCATGAAAACAACACTTTTTGGTCTGCAGGCTTTATTTCTAATTGCTCCACTAAGTAATAACTGATAGCATCTTGTTTGTGTCTCCAATTGTGTATATTTCATAGTAAGTTTAACTTCTCATAACATTTGCAAAAGCTAATTTAGCTGGTACCAACGAGATTGTCAGAGTGCTGCTCTTACCGGGCTGGAAACTGCATGGAAAAAAAAAAAAATCACAGGGTGTTTCTGATTTGCTGTTTCAACAGGAATATTCCCAGCAGTATCCCTGCTCTCTGATTTCGGCTGATTTAATTCTAAGTGCTAGTGGCTCCTCCGTGAAACAGAAATGACTTCCACAGCCTCATATTGGCAGTGAAAATCCTCATGGAAGCCATTTTTAATTTTGGAAGAAACTTGCTCTAAAAACAGCTCTTCCTCACCAGACCTTGGCAAGAAAGGAAGGAAATTCCTCCATTTCAGTAACATAGATATTTTAAGTGATTTGCCCTTAAATGCTGAGATAATCCTGAGATTTTCCTAGTACCACATCTGTCATTTAGTTACTTTTGGTACTCTGCAGAGAAAAGATAAGTGCTTTGAAATTCAATTAACAATTGCAACCTCACTGATAATTATAATTCTTTTCACTTGAGTCCCATTCCATCTTTACATGAGAACTATATATTCATATTCTAGGTAAGGCTCAAATGTCATGTCTTCTGAACTTTTCCCTGTGTTAGTTACTCCTGTCTCTGAACCTCAGCATGTTGTGTATGCCCTAGTAATATGACAATAACAAACATTTAACGAGCACTTCTTATTCATCAAGAACAATGCTAATCACTTTATAGCCGTGATATCATTTAAACTTCACAAGAATTCTGAGAAATGTAAGATTAATATCCCCATTTTATTGGTACAAATATCCTGCCTCCCCCATCTCTGCCCAGGCAGTCCCCTGCCTCCTTACTTAGGGTACTTCAGAAAGTATTTTATCAAGTTTAACCAAACATTAGTTTTGCATGCTACAGGGAGGATCTATTTTTGAGGAGCTACAAAATACTTTAAAGTCTTGAATTGTATGCTACTTTTAGACACAGGCTTCAGTGGTACATTTGAGCACACTGTACGTGTTCTTTAGTTTTGTTCCTTTTTATACAGACATTTTTTAATATGTGATCTTTCAGCATATTCGTTTGTAAGGATGTTTTTCTATATAAAAAGTATTCACTGTCTCATTTTTTTTCATACTATTGTAAAAATACCATCAGAAATTTTTGACAAGAGCAATGTTTATAAAATTTATCAGAAGAAATGTGTATTTATCTTACACATGTTCTGTGCATTTTAGATATAATCCAATGATAGCTTGAAATGAATGATATTCCCAAATCAAAAAAATGAGAGTCAGAGGTACCTGCTAATCTGTGTTTTTTTTTTTAATTGCATATATTTTTCTTTTATTAAGATAGGTTAATTTTTTTATAGGGGAAATGTGTGTGTGTGTGTGTGTGTGTGTGTGTGTGCGTGCGTGTGTGTGTGTGTGTGTGTGAATTTCTCCGGATCTCTTGCTCATTTTTCTTTTCTTTCTTTTTTTTTTTTTTACTTTATTTAAGCTTTATTTAAACATATAATGTAACCCCACCACCCTCACCCAACCCCTCTTCCCCCCATCCCCCTCAGTTTGTTTTATGACATGATCGGGAGGGAGAAAAACCAAAAGAGACTCTTAATGTCATAAAACAAACTGCTAATCTGTGTTTTATTCATCAACTCACAATCAACTCTCATCCCATGATGGTCTGTGACATCTCTGTTTGTATTCTGGCTGCTTACCGACCTCCTATCAGATAAATACACATTTCTGCTTAAGCCACTTATTTTTAAGTAATGGAAAGATAACTTTTCTATCTGTGTGGCAAGGGGCCACCAGTTTACTGACAAGACATCTAGATGGTGACTGAGTACCAGAAAAGATGATGAATTCTTCCTCTGAGCACCAAATGTTCATATTTATAATTATTGGTAGCTTTTTTTTAATGTAAAATAAGCTTTGTTGTTCTTTAAAAGAGTTCAGGGTTTGGTTTTATTTTATTTATTTATTTTTTACTTACGTTCAATTAGCCAACATATAGTACATCCTTAGTTTTTGGTGTAGTGTCCAATGATTTATTAGTTGTGTATAACACTCAGTTCTCATCGCATCACATGTCCTACTTAACGCCCGGCACCCAGTTACCCCACCACCCCCATCTCCCTTTCCACAACCCTCAGTTTTTTTCCCAGAGTCACGAGTCTCTCAGTTTGACTCCCTCCCTGCTTTCTTCCCATTCAGCTTTTCCTCCCTTCCCCTATGTTTGTCTGTGCTATTTCTAACATCCCACATATGAGTAAAACCGTATGATAATTGTCTTTCTCTGGTTGGGTTTGGTTTTAAATCAGGTTGCACACCTTTCATCAGTCTGACATCTCTCTCATGGACTTCAGCTAACCATACTTCATTATATAATTATTGGTAGTTTAAAAGAGGGAGAATGTGGCTCAATAGAAAGGTAAAAGTAAAATCTGGAAACACAGAGTTTCTTTGAGGTATAAATAAAAGGCCAATATTTCCAATTTCTCCAGATTTGAGTCATCTTGAAGTCTCCATTTTACTTTTTTGGCTTTCTCTAATTGGGTTCACATCCACTACTCTGCTCACTTTCGCATGTAGACTTGTGCTTTATACCCATTTAGAATACTGGATTATCTAGTACATGTTTGCATATTCAATATAACATCCAAGCTGCTTAACTGAAAGTATTTCTCAAATACTTTGAGAACGAGTATGGGAGGAACAAGAAAGAATTGTATCAAATTAAGGAAAATAACTTGCCTTAATAAGCTTATTATAGAATAGATCCATTTTTTATAAAAAGGGCTGTAAATATTTTCATAGTTTTGAATAGTAACAAAGGGACTATGTTATTTTCTTTCCTACCATGTCATTGATGAGCTTACTTCTTCAACTCTTCATAATTTCCAAAGCAGATAAAAGAGAAGCAGCCAGGATGGTTAAAATAGCTGTTGTCACCGAGAATCTGTATTTAGTTCAATTCCTGACACGCTTTGAGATTAACTATATGTATCTGTGTTTTAATAATCTTCCTGATAAGTGGCAGTGTATAGATTTATAACAAGAACTATCTAAATTAAAAAGACAAAACATTGTAAGTATGCTTAACGACAGAAATAGCAAATACTCCATAATGGTGACACTATCAGTGTTTCTAATCACATTAACAATTCCAGATAAATTGCTACATTAATTTAAAGCACTGCCAAATTGGCTGTATAATTTCTGAATGTTAATTTAATTAGTGTCAACAAATAAACAACAATTTTCAAGAAATTTATCACAGGAGAAAATAGAAGCCAGCTTATTAAATCCATTTGTATTTTTCCATATGATGGAGTATATAACCCAGTGCCAGAGAAATGTCATTCTTGGGGGACAAAGAATATATGAGTAGATTAAAATTTATATCACTGTCTCATCATTATGTAAACTTATTTTTTCAGATGGCCATTAGAGAAACATTAACAAACATGATTCCACATGAAATCGTATTTAGCTAAATATAGGAATGAAATAGTAGATTCCTTTATAATGCTGTTTATGTAGGTTAGACTCTGCTGGGAGTCATAGTAGTGAACTAACATTTCCTTATTCTTTAGGAGCAATGCCCTTTTGTAGCTTGAAGAATTGCTACCAAAATATGTTTAGCCTGAATATGTAACCTACTGTGAGTTATAAAATATTAAACTCTAACTTTTTTCCTTTGACTCTGAAACCAAAAGAAACCCTCAACAATGTATTCTACAGAACTGTAATCCATGTGTAATCTCTATGGTAAATGTCATCAGTTGCTTAAAATGGTAAAGCCGCAGGAAGCCACTACTCCTAAGTACAGCAATATAATAATAATCTACTTGATTGAATAAATGTACCTGAGAGTCAAAGTTTACTTGAGAGGACACAACTTAAAAAAGAAATCTGAAGCTTTTGCAAAGCACAAAAATATGCTGTTTCCATACAGTCAAAATGACTTTTTGCCTTGTATCACTTCTACTTGTTTTTTTACTGATGACTAAGAGATTACAATGACTTCATTTTCTCTATAAAAGAGCTGTTCCTGGTAATTTACAATCGCATAATAGTTCTCAAGATAGTCTAACTTCAGCTTCATCATCCCCATCACCTTCATCACCCAATTAAAATAGAACAGGAATTCTATGCTTCACTGAAAAATAGGTTTTTTATTATATTTTCACTGGTTGACTTGAGAATTAAGAATTTAAAAATAGAACAAAGTTTATTCAGTATGTATCTATTGGATGTCTTCCATGCACTTGGCACTGTTCTAGGTACTGTGAATACAGTAGAAAAAAAGTCCCTGCCTGTCACCTGCAGCACTGTCTGTTGAAAGAAATGGGGAAAAAAACATGTAAGTGAGAAAATATATAATATTTTGATTGTTGATAAGTCGTACCAATAAAGTAAAAATAAGATAATGAGGATAAAGATTGTAAAGTGGGGTTAGTTACAGGGTGTGTGCTGTTTTATACAGGTTTATTAATGGAAGTCCTTACTAAGGAAATGGTATTAGAGTAGAAACCTGAAAGAAGGGAGAGAGGGGCGCCTGGGTGGCTCAGTGGGTTAAAGCCTCTGCCTTCGGCTCAGGTCATGATCTCAGGGTCCTGGGATCGGGCCCCGCATCGGGCTCTCTGCTCTGCCGGGAGCCTGCTTCCTCCTCTCTCTCTGCCTGCCTCTCTGCCTACTTGGGATCTCTGCCTGTCAAATAAATAAATAAATAAATAATCTTAAAAAAAAAAAAAAGAAGGGAGAGAGAAAATCATCCAGGGGTCTAGATAAACAAATTTCTGAAAGAGTAAACTATTACAAGGGCCTTGTGAAGGGAATGCATGGGATTTTTGAGGAAAGGAAAGCAGATGTGGCTGGGATTGCAGGAGAATAGGGGAGAGTGGGAAAACGTCAGATCAGAAAAGTAGCTAGGGACAGAAAAGTTTTATAGGCCAAGATAAGGCATGAAATTTCTTTTGAGTGGAAAGAGAAGCCGCTGAAATGAGGACGGACATGGTCTGACTTGGGGTTTAGGAGGATCATGACTGCTCTGGCTGCTCTGTTGCTTGTAGATCACAGAGGTTTAGTACAGAAGCAGAAAAAAAATAGATCAAAACCTTTTGCCATAATCCAGGACTCACAATAACAGTCAATGTGAGAAGTGATCAGACTCTGAACATAGTAGGAAGGCAGAGCATTTAGACCTTGCCGATTGGATCTGGTATATAGGATGCAAAAGAAAGACAGTCATTAAGGATAATCCCATTAAATGGATGCTCCAAGCAATTAGAAAGACAGTATTCCTTCTTGTTGAGATAAAGAAAGTTGGTGGAGGAGTCTAGGTCGAAGTGGGGATAGGGAATCAGTATTTTGTTTTTGAACATGTTAACTTTGAGATGCACATCAGACACCTAAATGGAGATATCAAATAGGCAGTTTGATGAGGAGTTTGGAATTCATGCTTGAGAAACCCAAGTTTGAGAGTCCCTAAAGTGAAGCTGATATTTAAAGCCTTTAGTCTGGATAGAATCACCACTCAGGGAGTAGGCTGAAAAGAGCAAATTTAGGAAAAATGAACCCTAGGTTACTCCAAAGTTTAGAACTTGAGAGATAATAAATAACCATCAAAGGGAACTGAGGAGGAGTGGTTGACAAGGTAGGAAGAAACTTACATTGAGTGGTAACCTAGAAGACAAATGGACAAATATTTCAAGAAGGAGGGCAAATGCAATAGCCTCAGTGAGTAAAGTACCTGAGAACTGACCACGAGGTATAGCACCATGGAGGGTTTTGTTGATTTAGATATGAGTTTTCTCGACAGAGTAGTAGAAATGAAAGTCTAATTGCAATAAGTTCAAAGGGAAAGATGTGGAGAGATAAAATGTACCATGGAAATTAGGAAATGGGAAAAAAAATTTTTCTGGAGGGGGAAATGGAAAGCCCTAAAGAGGTGGTGATGTAAAGGATTTTGATGAGCAGGCATGGGAAGAAGACCTTTCTAGCCAGAAGAGCATATTTAAAGTACAGAATTATTTTAGGAATAGCAGTGAGAGATGCAGCTTGAGAATATGATTCCTGAGAGTGTAAATTGGAGTGAAGAAGAAAATGCAACCAGAAAAGTGGGTGGAAACTATTGAACTTTGGCTGCGGAGTTTAGGATTTAAATGATGTAACATGAAACAGCAGAGGTGTTTCCACAGATGTGTATTTTTAATGGTAACTCTGGCAGAACATTTGAAATGGAAACTAAGTTGGAGGACTGCACAGAATGGATGGAGATAATTTGAAAATAACTTCATTTTTGAAGAGGAGGAATGAAGGGCTCAACCAGGAGATAGTAATAGGACAAAGTTGAGAAATATTTCAAAAATAGATAATCGGTGAGTGAACAAAAAAGGAGTTTGGTGACAGCACCAAGGTTTCCGGAGGGTTTGAGAAGACTGGTGATGCTTTTAACATGGGAAACAGAAGGGGAAAATATTCGACTGGGGGATGTGGAATTCTGTTTCACACCAGGTTTCCTGGTTCAGTGCTGATTAATCCTACATAATGAGATTCTATGAGTCCTTCAAAATTGGGGATGGGAAGGCAAAATTCAGAGAAGAGATTAGATTGCAATAAAAACTCAAAGTGATTTAAAAAAAAAAAGCAAATGGAAAAATCATCACATTTTGGAAAGCGCCAGGTCTCAGCATCTCTTTCTGTTGTTGATAATTGTTTCACCTTCCTGAATCAAGGGCTTCTCTATTCCAGGTATCTAAGCAACTGTGCTCAGGCCCTTGACAGCTGACCCATATGTCTGACAGCTGATTTATTAAGTTGGTCGACTCAAAATAGAAGATGCTTTGAGGAGGTACAAGTCTCCCACTTAACATGCTTACTCTAACAGAGTAGAGACATACGACTAACACATAATTTGGAGCCTATTGTGTTTCCCTCCCCCACCATAAAATTCTTTCAGAATAACTGACTAAATAGGTGCTGTTTGAAAAAAATTCATCATTTTTTATTAAGGTTAACATAGTTTATCTGGGCTAAAGAAATTCGGTGATCTCAATTTATCAACGTTTTCATTCTTTTTCTATTTCTCTTTTCATTTTTTTCTATTTCCTATGGGGGCCATCTTTCAACATTCATTTCCTAGCCCATGGATACAAAAGCAGAACAACCACGATTGTTCAATTTGCAGAACTTGCTCACGGTGTTTGGCTAATCTGAAGACTGACAAGCTTTGATTGCACCCTGGGATTTGGAGTTCTCTTATCAAGAGGAATTTAAAACAGAGAAATTTTAAGATATTGCTATGCACTGCTCATAAGTATCCAAAGGGTTTATTTTTTCATTTGTCTTAAGGTTGGTTTTTTTTTTCCCCACAAAACTTTCTTTATCTTCCCTCATGTTTTTATGATGTCAGTTTGTGAATGGAGCTATCATTGTGAGTGACGAGCTGCCTGGCTTACCTGGGAGAACTGAGAAATTGCAAGCCTTCAGCAAGGAGGCAGTTTTCCAACTTTTGCTAATGGGGAAAAAAAATTTCACGTGTCTGCGCAAAATAGATAATGCACATTTGGGTTCAAGGGAAGAAACCTTTATTATGTGAGAGATGAGACATTGTTTTTGTTAAGAAGGGTTGTTACTGGTTCAGAGCAGCATTACATACTGGTGTGTGGGTTTAATATGCCATTTGTCTTCCCAACATCTATTGCCATTTAAAATGTCACTGGTTCATCCCAGTGGTGAGGTAAAACCATGGGAACGGCATTCAAACCACTTCATAGAGTACCAGCCAATTTTAACACATTCATAATTAAAACCCAGCCAATTCTCTCCTTGCACTGCCAAAGTCCTTCCTGTGTATTTCCCAATTAAATATCCTTTCTGTGAGGAAGCAGACTTCAAGATTCTAGAGATGCCAAAACTGAATCACTAATGTCTTTATAACAATGAAATCTTTATGTTCTCATCTCATTTTCAAATGCCTTAATCCCACTGGCTTTCACAAACATTTTGAGAGAGAATGTACCTTTCATTTCATTTAGTATATATTTAGTGAATATCTACTACATATCCAAAACCGTACTAGACCCCGTGGAAGCATCAGGAGCAAAACAATGTCCTTGCAGTCATGGTGCTGCCATTCCAGTGGAGGAAGAAAACACTGAGTAAATAAATAAGGACAGATAATATAATATTAGGTTGATAAATGTTATGAAGAAAAATAAGGAAAAGAAAGGAAAGTTTTAGTTAGAATAGTCAAGAAATCTCTCATTAAAGAAGGGATGTTTGAATAGAGAACCACATGAGACATAACATTCAGGAAGGGAATTTCAGGCCAGAGGTAGACTCATCTTGAAGCTAATGAGGCTGAAGCTTTAAGATCCCTCAGTTAATCAGACTCCTGCTAAGACCCTGGGAAGGGCCCTAGCTTTGTGTTCACAATGTCATATTTTTTTTGTAAAATTTGTACAACAAGGAAATTTAACCACAATTGGTTATATTTGTTGCCAGTTCCTACTTCTACTACATTTCATCCTTTCTGTCAGGTGGTATTAGTTTGGCCAGGGCATTTTTGGAATCACAAGGAGGCTCATTTGCTTTGGTTTTAGTGGGTTTATGTGGTTTGTAGTCACTGTTTACTTGATCTATTACTGACTTCCCAGTGTAAGAATCCAAGTATACTCCTACATCCACCATGCCAAGGTGAAGTATGCAATTACTTCATAAAAACAGCGTTATGATGTTTGTCAGCTTATTCAAATTTGTAAATTAATTCCATTTACTTTTCTTTTTCTAAATATTCACTTTTATATCTAATGTTTGTATTTTTATTACCTAAAAAGTGTTCCCCAATTTGTGTAAGTGTCAGGCTCATATACCTTCTGGGCAGCACCTGGGGAACGTGCTTGGCATGTTCAATACCCACATGGGTGGAGGTCAGTAGAATTTGAGCAAAGTGAGTGCCGGGGACAAAAGTGGGAGATGAGCTTGGAGAGTTGCTGGGGAGATTGCCTAGGGCCTTAGGAGCTAAGGTATAAGAGATTAGAATAAAACCTGGAGATCTTAGGTGTAAGATCTCCAGGTTTTATTCTAATGAAGAGAAGAAACTATAGAGGGTTTTAAATAGAGAAGTGATGTAATTTGATTGGTGTTTTAGTAATAGCTCTCTCCCTCCTATAGGGAGAATGGATTTGATGGTGGCAAGATTGGAAACAGGAAAGCAGTTAGGAAGTCATTGAATATATAGCTATTGCAATATATATTTATCTTTCACTATTACAGAATGCAGAATTCAAGAGAGGAGATGATATGGCTTGGATGTAGGTGGTGGTCATGAACCTAAGAATGGCCAAATATGCCTGACAGGATTTGTAGATGGGTTGATGTTGATGTGAAGTGTGAGAGAGTTATAGGTAATTCCAAGATTTTTGGCTTGGGTAACTGAGTCAATGGTGGTACCATTTTGAAATGGAAAACACTGAGGGAAGAACAGTTCGGAGTAAATTCAAGATTTTGTATACATAAAATCTGAGATGTTTTCCACATATCCAATCAGAAGTATTGGTTGCATAAATTTCAGTCATCAGTGTACTACTGTTGGTATTTAAAGACATGGGCTAGATAAGATCACCAATAGGGGAGGAAACCAAGACAGAAAGAGTTTAAAAGACATGCTCAAAAACTCACTGTTCACTAGAAGAACACTAGGTCTCCTGACATCGAGAACAGTTCTCTTTCTATTGCAGTACTTTTATGACAATTAGAAGACCAGTAAGGCAATCTCCTGAATGTTATGAAAAGAGTTAGAAAATTTCTGTTTTTGAGGAAAAAAAGTAAAATATTGTATCCTTCTAGAATATACTTAAATATTCAAATCAAATCACGTCACATAACTACTCTAAAATAAATTGCTTTACCTATTTTACTGGATTTTCACAGACTGGCATTTAAAACATATATGCCATCAGGGGTGCCTGGGTGGCTCAGTGGGTTAAAGCCTCTGCCTTCGGCTCAGGTCATGGTCTCAGGGTCCTGGGATCGAGCCCCGCATCAGGCTCTCTGCTCAGCAGGGAGCCTGCTTCCTCCTCTCTCTCTGCCTGCCTTTCTGCCTACTTATGATCTCTCTCTCTCTGTCAAATAAATAAATAAAATCTCAAATATATATATATATATATGTATATATATATATATATATATACATATATATATGCCACCAAAAGAACAGTCTAGCCAGGCCAAATTATCCAAGGAAAGTCATAGTATTTTTCTGGTGAGAACAAGTTTCTATTGAGTCAGCAAAAGAAAGAAGCAATAAATTAATCTCTGGCTTGTCAAAAAAAAAAAAAAAAAAAAGCCATTGCTTCAAGCTTGACCTGAAGGAGTCACTAGAAATCTAACGGGAATAGCTCAGGACTGGAAAAATCCTTTTGAGAAAATGACCCTGTCTGGTTTTTGCTGTTCTTCGTGGAATTTGGTATAAATGGCTTACAAGTGCCCCTTAATGCGATACAGTTCAGCTGCTCTGTTGTGTCACATCAGATTGGAAGTAGGCTCGCCAGGACTCCGGGACCCAAAAAGGTGCAAAGCTGCATGGATGAAAAGACCTCATAATAATAAACAATGCAATAAGGTCTCCGAGGAGAAGATAAATAAGACTCTCATCTACCTTGGCAGCATCATATCTGTCACGATTACAGAATGCAGAATTCAATGTGGGAATGAAAAATAAGAATGGATATTACCATTTGAAAGTTGGGAGGGGACAAACTGAAACAAGGCCCATGTGACAAATTTGCCTGAGGAAAAACAACGCACACTCCAAGATGAATCAAAAGAAAGTATTCACAAAGTAGTCACACAATAATGAGCATGTTGGGGCGGAACCATGGGTTGATAAATTAGATTCTAAAAGACCACCTCTCCAGAGGCATTACTTTGAAGACAAGACATTTCCCTGCATTGATTTAAATGCTTTCTATGTGGCTTCTGCATGAAGCAAAGGCATTTTGGAATTTGCCTTGCTCACTAACATGACTTAGTTCTTTTAGTTCGGTTTATTATTCAAAACACTAGGTAACTACAGATAATCCATGCGGTTAGTAGCAGAGAAGCTACTTTTTTTAGTTGGAGTTACTAAGGACCCAACTGTCTCACAATCCCAACCTATATTCTTTTCTCTCACTGTCTGAATCCAGCGAACACTTTTATTCAACTCTTTATTTTGTGTATGTGACTCCTCACACCTCTAATTGGATTATTTTCATAGCCCAGAACAATAATGTAATTAAAAATGCACCATACATGTAGTTCACCTTTGTTAGCTTCTTTAAAATGTATGCAGTGGGGAAACATAAGGAAAAAGTCTTTTTTTTTTCTTTTCTTTTCTTTTTTTTTTTTGAGAATCAAGTTACCCCTTGGGAGAGTTGACAATTCAATTATAGATACATAGATTTCAGACCCAAAGGGAAATTCAAATCACATATCAAAGTCATTTGAAAAGTAGGAACATATGAAGCATTATTATATTCCTAGCAAAATATTTTAAATAAATGGATTTGATAACTATTTTTTAGTAATCTTATATTTAATAATGATGGGATAGAAGATTGAATATGTTTATTGTAGATTCACCACGAGACATTAATTCTTCAATTGAAACCGTAAAATCCTGGAATTAGACACTAACTTAACAGCAAAACACTTAAGATGAATAATAGTATGATTTATCCAACCAACTATGAATAACATAATGAAGAACAAATAGGGAAATGGAGAGGATCAACATGGCACATTCACTTTAAAATGACATCTGTCTTAGGCAGCTTACATGACTCATTCTAAGGCCATTTCTATAAGGGAAATTAACTGAAGCTGCTGAATCCACTAAGATGGGCCTTCCAGTCTACCCCTTGTAGAGATAAGTGTTAAAGTGGGAAACTGTCATAGGTACCTAGCATGCCACTAGTTTGAGGAGAGACCACCCTGTTTTTTTTGACTACATATAAAGTCAAAGAAGAAATTTCCTGTTTTCTACTGACTTCCAAAGGCACTCGCTTATAAATGACAAAACAATTGTTTACTTGCTCTGGGATTCAACAGGTGACGGTGAGCTTAGAGTGGCCTTATAGTTATAGTCTGGCAGGCCTGTATTTATATTCCAGTTCCCTTACTTTCTGCATGATGTTGTACATCAGGGTTACGGCTTGTCATCTATGTAGAATATATGTCAGAAAGTTCACCACTGGAGGATATATTAATTCCTTGAAGTCTGTTCTGGCAAATAAAATACATTAATTTTAAAACATGGAAAGAATTTGTGAACCCTTTCCTAAAGGACTGAACTCAGAGAGTTGCCATTCAGGCATATTTATTTGGGTACAGTATAAGATAGGAGAAAGAATATTGTTGAGGAGCAAAGATGACTCCATATTTTGATGCTTGTGTAGACCCATTAACAGAAATGCTGATTTGGGGGTAAAAGTTATAATAAGCTCATTTGGAGAATATTGTATTTGAGAATTGGCCGTTTTTTATAATTGGAAATTAT
Organism: Taxidea taxus jeffersonii; assembly: GCA_003697995.1. NCBI lineage: Eukaryota > Metazoa > Chordata > Mammalia > Carnivora > Mustelidae > Taxidea > Taxidea taxus. The sequence continues at coordinate 69,109 of RCUC01116097.1, read as the reverse complement.
AAGACTAGCAAGCAGTTGAATAAGGGACTAAATACACAGAGGACAGGTCAGGCTAGAGCTATGTATTTGGAAGTCAGCAGCATACAGGTTATATTTGAAAGTCTTAAAATTGGATGTAATCTCTAAAAATTAGTTGATTCTCCCAACTAATCTTTTATTATAGGGAGAGAATCCTGGGCTCCATGTATTAAGTTTTATTTACTATGGAATCTCTTATATTTTTTTCTTAGGTCTTTATGTTGTACTAAGAAAATAAATTTTTTAAAAAGATTTTATTTATTCATGGAGAGAGAGAGAGCGCATACAAGTAGGGGAAGAGGCCGAGGGAGAGAGAGAAGCAGACTCTATGCTGAGCTGGGAGCCCAACATGGGGTTTGATTCCAGGACCTAGAGATCATGACCTGAGTTGAAGGCCGATGCTTAACCATCTGAGCCACCCAGGTGCCCCAACACTAAGAAAATATCTTGAGAACTACATGAAAGTTTCTGCTATTAATCAGCCTTTAGGTCTAAAATATTTATTATTCCTCAAACATCAGGAAACTACATAATAAAGGTAACATCTATGAGTTTGTCAAATGAAATAGAGAAGTCAGAGGACTTGGTCTTACACAAGATGTCACACACCACCAAGCAAATCCAGGGCTGAACAGTGTTCTTATCAACCCAGTCAGCTATAAGTGAGTGAAACTGGACTGTAGAAGGACTAGGAAGTGATGTCTGTTTAGAGTGTCCTAAATCTTCCATAGTGTGGAGAATTTCTCTAAGATTGATTTAGCTCACAGCATTCCTCCTCAATTTTGCTTAACATAAATATTAAAGTGGTTTTTGTGCCAACTGAATTGACATTTTTTGCAAGATAAAATAGACTCAGCTGCAAAACTGAATATTGCAATCTCACTGAATACACATTGATTGATTAAGTAATTAATTAGATGAACCTCAGCATTGATCCTTAGTAGGCACCGCCATTGTATTTTCTAACTAGAATTTGTGCCCTTTATTACTATGCTCTATTTCCTGCTTTAAATCCAGTTTTCTGTTTCAAAAATTATCCAATACCTTAGTGAATAAGTGGTAGACAAGAATGAAAATTTATATCTATTGGAGTAGACAAGGATGACAATTACAGGTTCTTCATAAAAGTAGAAGAGACTTCAAAGGTAATCTAATATAATTTTTTCCAAGTCCTTTTGATAAAACCTTCTGAGGAACTATAATATGTAAAACAAATCTGGAACTGCCCTAAGATAGCAATGTCTGACATTAGCTAGCTCCCTTGGTTCCTAAGGCACATCTGTGCAAGTCTCAGGGGCATGGTTTGAACATTCTTGAGTAATCCAGCTCCCCCTTGGATGTGAATTATGTCTCCAAACATGGGTGCATGAATATCAAGGGTTCTAAAAGTTCCTCTAGTGACATATCTTATGGGGTATACCTTACCAAAGGCTTTCTGCATGTATAATTAAATTACTTCTATGAGTAATTCCTTGTCTACAAGACATTTGTTTATTTTTTAAAAGATCTATTTATGCCTGAGAGAATTCAGGTTGGTTAGTCAGGCATGATTTCTACTTATAGAAACCATATAGACTTTTCCCCAATAGATCCTATTTGCTTATTGTTCAGTGACCTGCCTCTATGTACAGGTCAGTGATTAATAAGTGCCTTGAATGATGATGGGTCCTTCTGCACAGAAATGAAAGCTCTGTTCTCTAAATAGAAATTCTAGGTATTATCGTCATCTCATGAATCCTTGGCCTTCTTTAACCTCACAGGCTATATAAAACTATGTTCCAAATGAATCATTTGCCTGTTACAACTACAGCTCTATGCATCTTTTGCAGGCAGTAGTTTTTACTATTGCATATTTTCATGGAACATCTGCACGATGCACTGTGTGCTCTCCAGGCTCCATCTCATGCTCAGGGTTTTCTGCTTTACCATAACTAAAGTCACTCCCTATTAGGAACTTATTTAATCTCACGTCTGTGGATATTTTGTGTAGGATCTCCTTTAGGTGGAATACTGGGGTAAAAAGCCTCACACAGCTTCAACACGTGTTACTATTCCATGTCGGTGATTGTATCCTGCTGGGACAGACCAATGGCCAACTGCTCTCTCTACTTGCACAAAGTATACACACTCCTCTTAGGAGTTGTTTCAGACTCACACCTCATCTTAAGAGATTAGGAGAAAATGTGATTCAGTTCTGGAAAGTTTATTATGATGTAGTTAACCAGGGTGGATGTGCGAGATGGTGACATATTACAGAACTAAGTTTATTGTTCATGGAATATCAATTGTACTAGATGTGCACTGTATAAGCTACTTTCTCAGAAAACAATTCCAATTGTGTTACCATGTAAAGGAACTCATCTTTATTCTAAACATTAAATGTACTATAACTGTCCTATCCATGTTTTCTTCTGGTGGTTTCTAATTTGTATAAGATTTTCATATTTAATCTTTTATTTTGCATCTAACCTCAACACTCTGGAGAAATTATTTTTAAATAATAATCATCATCTTAATAATTCAATGGATCACATGGTATTTAAAAAAAACTCACAAATGACTGCTATTTAAGCAAAAATTTTGGGTGCCAGAATCATTAAAGGAATCACGTCCTTTCTTACCAGATTGAAAGCTCAATCAAAGACAAAAATGATAGAGACCTAGGTTCCTTAGTTCATTTTTCTCTTCCTTATAGTTATCAGTGGTGTAAAAGTAGGACAACAAACTGTATGTTGGGCTATGCTTTATGGTCTTATACATAATTTCTCAGTCTCTTTCCCTCTCTCTCTTTCTCCTTTCCCCTCATTCATTTCCATCACTATAGAGGTAGTAAACACTGCATCAGGATATCAGTTCAAATCCTTTTCTTTCTTTTCAATCCTTCCACGAGTTAACTGAACACGAACCTTCCTTCCTATTAATTTATACCAGGCTTATGTCTTCTAGGAGAATGATCAAAACTAATCTGTCCATTTATACATGTGTTCTTCTGGTTTTTCTCCTCAATCATGTTTGACCTAGATGGTAAAAGTGAAAAGAAAATGATTGCCAAGCATGTCTACTTTATACGTGACTAGACACCCCATCCTACCTCACCCATCTCTGACAAGCTAAGAAATGCTTTCTCAAGAGAACATAATGAAAATAACTGATCTTAAATTTTCTTCACTAAAGAAAAAGGAAAGATTAAAGACCTCTGAGAGTATGGTTCTTCCTATGCTTCCATGGCTTTATTCTTAATTAATTTAAGCTGTGTTTTTTTAATAAGGGTAGGAATTAAGTGGAATAGAAAGGATGCCATCATTTTTCCCCAGGCTGGGTCATACAGACAGAGTAAGAGTTGGAATCCACATGTATCCACAGAATATGATTGGAACCATCACATGGAAGATGTTTTAATATGTGTTCATTGATGATTTGAGTATCTTGGCCTAGCACTCACCAATGCTAGAAAATTCACTAACGAAAACCCATTCATGAACATACATAAGCCTTTGTATTTTATAAGAGCCAAATGCCCCTAAGCACACTTATAAGCCTTTTCAAAGAATTTAATATGATCATAAATAGGTGCCATTCCCAATCTGGAAGACAGTCATTTTTTCTTCAGTAGAGGACTAGGTATAAAAAAAATCTGAAAGCACTACGTGCTCACAGAAGGATGGGAAAGGCCAAGCTTAGATAAGACAAAGTAGGAGTGAGAAGAGAATTTTGCTCAAGGGCCCCTTGATCTATGGCTGGTAACTCCCCTAACCCTTGGCAAACAGTGTCTGTTTGGATATTAACAATAATGCTCTGCTCTGTCACCATCTCACCTTCCACCCAGGATCTCTCCCTTGGCTATGGGGGCAACTGTTTAACATAAGATCAGAAAAAAAAAAAAAAAGTCATTCCATTTGGAATGTAATTAGCATTCTGAACAATATTTAGACAAAGTGCTTGCCCATGTAAATGGTCCCTGTTTAGTTACCACTTGAGTGCCTTCTACCCCAAAACAGGTAATTAAAAAGCCCACTACTGAGCTCCTTCAATCTCAACTCAATGGATAACTGCATTAATGGAGAACATTTAATTCCAACCCATAATTAAGTTTGACAGTCTGAAATTATTTGAGGTTAACCATTCTTCCCTGAGTACTTTGAAATTCTTCCAAACCATGTCTCTTCCAGATTCTATGCTACATATGCATCTATAGTACCTTTCTTCCCTCAAACAAATAACTTTGTTAAACACACACAAGAAGTGCCAATGTCTCATTTTCCCTCGTGGATGGGAATTTGGGGTAGAATATGCATGTTTATGAAGTTTAGAATACACACACACACACACACACACATACACACACATGAGAAATCATCTTACTTACCTCACTGCTCACTTCAAAAATGAGGACCCTAGAAGCTAATGTAACAATTCAGGTTCTACCATTATGAATGAAGTTAATTTCTTCTATTATGTTTACTGATTTAAAGAAAAATCTAAATTACATTTTTATTACTATATGTAGTATAACCTGTGAAATTAAAAATTTTAGAAACCCCATCCATAAACTAATACAAATAATAATAGAACTACTCTTGAAGTGCTTTTTAGACTTCAAACATATTAGGCAATCATTATCTGTTTATCCATCACAGTCCTTCAGCCCAACACCCACTGGTACTCATGAAGATAAAGCAGACAACCTGGTGCCTAATCACTATAGGAGAAAAGAAGAGAGTCTCAGAGAGTTCAGTTGATTTTCTCTAGATCATGTGACAAGTAACAGGACAGCAAGAAACAGAAGCTGGTCTTCAGATCCTGGCCAAGTGTGTTTTCCACAGAAGTACATAGATTCTCACTTTTGTTTTGTTTTAGTTTCCAGACACAGAGCTGCCAGTAACTGCTACAGAGCATTGTAACCAGTTCAGTCAGGAGCCATTTATATGCATGCATGAATGATAGGAAAGAAAAAACTTGGTAAATGAGTGGTAAATGAGAGATCACTTATATCTTCTCAAAATATGGAGAAAAGAGTTTTTATTATGTTGGTATAACAGGCAATGGGCTGGTTTTTCTGTTCATTTTTGGATTTGGCCAATTAATCTGTTAAAGGAATTATCAAGATAGTAAAACATATGACATTGAGATACTGGTACTCAGTGAGTTTAGAGTTTAGTAAGAGGCAAGCCCGATGCACATAAACAATCCATGTGGATACTGCAAGACTAAATTCAATAGAGCTTCTCAGGGAAATTCACTCTAAGTCAGCACTTTTTTTTCCATTTAATTTAATTTTTTTCAGTGTTCCAAAATTTATTGTTTATGCACCACACCCAGTACTCCATGCAATACGTGCCTTCCTTAATACCCACCACCAGGCTCACCCAATCTCCACCCCCCTCCCCTCCAAAACCCTCAGTTTGTTTCTCAGAGTCTACAGTCTCTCATGCTTCATCTCCCCCTCCGATTTCCCCCAACTCACTCCTCCTCATCTCCCAATGTCTTCTGTGTTATTCATCATGCTCGACAAGCAAGTCAGCATTTTTAGCTGTGTTCTGACTCTAGCAGTATGACAGAGGTCCTGTGCTGCCCAGCCCATATCTCACAGCACTTTCAGGATTGAAACACTCATTCCTACAGCTGCTGGGAGTGATGGCTGATGTCTCTCAGCTGAGTCTCTCTCCAGGGCTGGAGAATGGTTCCATCACAGTCACTCACATCTCCTTTCCAGGGACGGCCCATGTCATATAGCTGGTGATGTCAGAGGTGGGGCTGAGAGTGTAAAGACCCAGGCCATATGCCTCAATTTCAGATGATTCTGAAGTGTCATTCTAGTTCCAGATTCCCCATTGGGGTTAGTGAAGCATTTGTAGCAACTCCATCTTGATTCAATTTCATTTTGTCATGTACTATCAAATTCTAAAATTTCCCCTCCTCCTTGCCCAGGGTTGCTGCTCTCCAGCCCCCACAACAGATGTTCCTGAGAGCATTCTCTAATACATCCTGATAAACAGAAAAGCTCAACCTGCAATAAGTCCCTTCCTACTCCTCTCTTTTCTCATATTTGAATTTCTTCTCTGATTTCCACTAGTTAACTGTACCCACTAAGGTCACCGGCCTCAGCTAGCGTGCCCTCTTTCTCTCCCTCTCTCCTCTCTCTCTTCTCTCGGCATCTCAGTTCAGTTCACATATGGAAGTGTTCTGTCTGGTTGTCTCATTTACCTCCTTGCATCTACCTTAACACTAACATTATGAATCTTCCTGTCAACATGCCTATCCTCTTATGGACTACACAGTTGTTTTAACCTCAAGCTTGTTAAATAGAGAATGCCCGGCTAAGGGCCTCAATACTCAGGAACAAAGATGGCACAGGGCAGTGGCTGTGTTAGATGGTTTAAATAGCCTGGTATTTAAGTCCACTGAATGATTTGGAAACTAATCAACGAAGGAATAGATATATTGACAGGAAGAATTATAATTAAGATAGGGTCAGGGAGAAAAATGAGAGAAATGAGCAGGAAGTTAGAAAGCATGGGGTATAAACAGAAAGATCAGCAGAGCCAACAAGAGGCTAGGAATAGGGCAAGCAGCTCTGAGGGGTTTAAAGTGCTGGTTCAGAAATCTTGGGCTTCACCACCTCTGGTTACTTAAAAAGCTACAGCATCAACTGTGGGTCTTAAAGCAGACTGGCTATGATAGCTTCATGCTTCTGAGTCTGTGTGCAAAACACCTTTAAACTCTTGGGTCATGTGCTTTTAAGTAACTGTGCATGTGTTACAGGGAACTGAAGAAAATCCCCTCCCCATACTTTCAGCCCATGTCTGAAAATGCACATCAGTATGCACCCATGAGTCTGCAGCCTCCACAGGAGGTCCGGAAGGACACCAGGAAAGAAAACAATGATCATGACTTATTACCATACTGTTGTCTTTCTGTGTACTCAATTCAAGTCCTCCCATAACCCTTTATATAGTGGCACCGTGGCCTCCATTTTTATTTCTGTGAGAAGAGGGGGACCCAAGTTTATTCAGCACCTACTATGCATGAGGTTTTCCGCTTCCTATATGGTGGCTTTAATAACATTTTATGGATAACCAGATGTCAGCTAACATCCTCTGAGAATGAAATCAATTAACCCCAGCCCTTCATCATGTACTATTAAAACTCCAATGTTTTCCCTGGGATTTTGTGCATGTCCAGACACATCACAGTCACCTCTCTGACTCTGATTTCCTGTTTCTTCTGAAATCTTATTATCACTTTGCTCTTAAGTACACAGCTGTTCTCTTCCCTGTATTCGAAGCTGAGCCAGATAATGGAACTCAGCTCCTCAAAACCATGCCAACAAAGCATTTGTAAAATCACAGACTTTTTTTTTTTAAACTAGAGAAGCAATGGTGGTTTATATCACAGCAAAGAAAAATAACATAACATCAAACAACAAAATCCCTGTTTCAAAGTCCTTTAGCACTCTGGCACTGGGAATTATTTGTTGAGAATTTTAACATTTTTGTCTAGTTTTGCAGCTCGTTTTGTCTCCAGTCTTCCTTTTCATCCTGGTCCTCCATTTCCTATTCAGCCCTCAATTCCTCTTGTATTATAACTCAGAGAATTTTGGCTCTTTTCCCCCTCCTACCTCTAGACATATTTTGTATTCCCAAAAGCTCACTAACATCTCCCTAATACAAAGGGCTAGTTATTCTGGGGCTTGCCCTTTAACACCACAGAATAACTGGCAGAGCTTTTGAAATCCCAGTATTCTTTTCCTTTCTTCCTGCTTTTCTTAGCAAGCAGAAGGAACAACTTAAGGATGCATCTTCCTACTGTGCCTTCCTTTCCTGGGAAAGAAAAAGCAGACTCAGTGAGTCTGAATGGCATTTTTTTTTTTTCCTTGCCCCAACACACAGAACAAGGAAATTAACAGAGCACTCACAAAGACAGAGCCAGAACCCGGGGTGGGCCTAATAACAACCCATACGTTTTTCACCATGCTGCTTTTCCAGAACAGATGGTGGTCAGATGAGTCTCCATTAATTACTAAATTAAAGAAACACAAGGGAAAAGATCAGGGAAGAGAAGGAAAGATAGAAGAAAAGAGAGGAATGATCAATGATACTGAAATTGAGTTTATGATTGAAGTTTTTCTTTTGATTCATGTAGAGTGAGGAGGGAAAAATGTGAGGAGTCAGGAGATGAAACTGAACATTTGTTGTTAATTTGCTTCTCAAGGCAAAGGAGGCAGTTTGAGGGAACATAGTCCTTCTCCCAGTGCTGAATGTCTGCTTATAGCAAGCCATTTGCAAAGCAGCTGTTCAACAAAAATGACAGGCAGGTACCTATAAACTCTATTGAAATAATTCTTTGTTTCCCTGAACCTTTTGCCTTAGCCTTTACTTTCCCTTTGTATCTGAAATTTCCCCAAAATACCAAAAATAAAAGCTTTCTTTGGAACTTCTAGCTGCCATCTTTTAAATACACACACACACACACACACACACACACACACACACACATACATACGTAGGTGTTTCTTTTCTAGTAACTCTCCAATAAAACCACAAGTTAAAGGAATTTTAAAAATATGAAATAATGTACTGGTCTGATGAGGTCAATTATGAAAGTTATTCTTCATTCTTTCATACTTCAATAACACCCAATGCATTATGCTTAAAATAATTAACTTTTTTTGAAACCTACTTTGTGCTGCACCCACTCTCGGACCTGAGGAACTGAGCAATATCCTTGAAGCAAAGGTAATAAGGTTTCTGACTTGACCTGATCTGTGTGTGCCTGAACCTAGGTGGGACACTGCAGTCTGCAGTGAAAACACATGCCTAGTTAAGCATGTCCTTGCTAAATTCCCCACTGAGACATAAGAGCACATATTATTCTTCAGCTGTGAGGAATGAACAAATACAGCAAGATCTATGTTCGTGAGTAGCAGTACTATGCCTTATTTAGTACCAAAAAACAGTAAATGTGAAAGCCTGTAATGGCTTCAGCAGAATTCAGTGGTCTCTTGAATAGCCTAACTCTGCATTTTTGAAATACAGAAACAACAGTTTATTTCAAGCAAGTTGTTTTCCCCTAAACTGTGTTCCATGACTGTCTTCTACTTTATAAATACACTGTTCTGCAGTAAATCCTTTTGATTTTTATTTCTGTAGAGTAAGCTAAGTGATTGTTATATTTCCATTACCATCATTTGGAGTAAGCCAAAAGAAGCTTTCACATTTTTTAATATATGTGAAGGTTTTCACATTTTTTAATATATGTATTTGATTTTTAAAATAAATGCATTTTGAATGTATATTCCTCCATGAGGCGGAAAAATGAAAAATATCCCCTGTAAGCTGTGTGGTAATAATAACTTGCTATTTTAACCTCAAGATGCCATCTGCATTTCATAATGTAATTTCCCATTTCTGAAAGGACAGTGATGAAATGATCTGACCTTTACATATTCCTGTTTGATTTCTCTCTCAGTGTCAGTGGGAAAACTAAGAAGAGCTAAATATACCTGAGCCTTTTCTGTCTTCTCTACCCAGAAATGGGTCGTCTAATGAGCTTCCCTACTCTCCCCACCAAGAAACAGTTGGCATGCTTCCCCCCTTCTGTTGTTGACGCCTGCCCCCATTAGAGAATCCTGGAGTGGAGAGCAATTCTTTCTTTCCACTGGCAGGAAATCTTGTGAATTGAAAATAACAGATTTTAGATTTTCTGGGTCTTCATCTTGGACTCAAACAAAGAAATCACCCTTGTAAGCAAACCTGACAGGAAAAACGCTGTGTTGCCTGTTTTATGGACCATGACAAGCACGTCAATGGAGGGAGAAATAAGAACCCGGGCTCCCACCAAACAATGGTCTCCTTTGGTGAAGTCATTTTTTTAAGTCTCCGAACACGAGAAGATTAAGAGGTAAGGCTCTGTCCAAGGAAATACAGACATTCTCCTACTCATGATGGCTCTACTTAACGCTCTTTGACTTTACGAAGGTGCAAACGCAAGAGGCACTCGAGTGGAAACTACACTTGGAATCTAGAACGCGGATGTTTTCGTGGGCTAGTGAGGGGCTCTGTATACTCTCGCGAGGCTACGCTCCGGAGGCTGCTCTCGCGATGCTCAGCCCCTGCCGCCCTGACTCCTGGTCAGCCAGACGAGGAGCGAGTGTGAGCAGCTCCTACACTGAGGCCCACCCTATAGCCAGACAACCATTCTGTTTCTCCCTCTCAGTACTATATTCAATAAATTACACGCGATACTCAACCCTGTCTTATAAAAATGCTTTGCGTTAGATGATTTTGCTCAACTGCGGGCTAATGTGAGAGTTGTGAGACGTGTAGGGTACACTACGCCAAGCTACGATGTCCAGCGGGTTAGGGGTATTGCATACAATTTTCGACTGAAGATATTTTCAACATACAATGGGTCTATCGGGATGTAACTCCATCGTTAAGTCAGGAAAGATCTATAATCCCGTAGAACTGGAGCAGGAACATCAATTCCTCCCTGAAATCGAAAACTTGATCCTTTTGAGTGGGATTCTGATTGACTCTTCATGTAGAGAAATAAAAGTTCTGTCTTTAATAACACAATTCAGACTAAACTCTAAAATGAAAAGAATTGATGGCTGGATAAAATGAGAAGGGGGGTGTGATATTGTGATTTAGAATAAGAAATACATATTTGGTCTTTTCCCCAGCTCTATCCCATTTTCTGCCACAGAGCTCCTTGGTTGGAGTTTGGAGAGCGTCCGGGCTGATGAACGCATTGGAGGTCCTGGGACAATGGCATTCCGGGAGGGAACAGGGAAGCCTGGCACCTTTTCCTCTTACCTTGTCTTATGCATGTCTTTCATCTGGCTGTTCCTGAGTTATATCCTTTGACAATAAACTGGTCATCTATTAAATAAAATGTTTCTCTGCATTCTCCCAGCAAAAAATAATCAAACCCAAGAAGGTTGTGGGAACTTTTGATTTAATGCATATCAGTCAGAAGTAGAGAGAACTACCTGGGTTTGCGGCAGCAATCTGATGTGGTGTGGGGGACCATCTTGTAGGATTGAATTCTTAACCTGGAGAACCTGATGATATCTCTGGGTAGATAGTGTTGGGATTGAGTCGAACTGTAGGACATCCAGCTAGTTCCTAGAAAATTGTTTGTTGCGTGTGTGTGGATGGGGGATCACCCCCTCCTCCAATATAGCCCTCTTTTGGGTTCTGGATTTGGGTCCCAGAACCCAAAAGACGGGGTTAGAGGTATGGCTGTGAAGTCAAACAGGCCTAAGCTTTAAACACAACTCCATCGCAAATGTCTGTGAGCATTCCTATTCCCAGTTCTTTATCTGTGGAAGAGGGCTATTACATATTCCCATCTTAGGTGGCTCTTATAAAAACTGATTTCAAATACTTATTCTGATACCCAATACATGGTATATATTCATTATATTTTAGTAACTTTGTATTCTTAACATTAAGGGTTGCCCTTTTTTCCTGGGCTAAATACTGATGTAATGTATACACAGATTTGAATTGAATGCATTATATTTCAATTTAATTCAACATAATTTTATTCAGCCTGCCCTGCGCAGAAGGCACTTATTAGGCACTATGTTTAAGAAGTTCTCATTACAGGAAACCCTTGGCATTTGAGGATTTAATATCTCCTGCATGTCTTCTTCATTAACTATCTTGAAGTTTAGTGACATGGCAACTTCTGAGATATAAGTCTGAGTAGTGTGAACTAAGGTCAATAAGTTAGTTGTTCCAGAAAGAGCCACCACATTAATGCCATTCAAGCCAAGTGCCCTGTCACTGCCTCTGAGTGTGTGGTTGTAACTATATATACTATAATGGTAATCAAGAGGGGGGATTTTTGAAGATCTCACAAGGTATTATATGTAGGTATCAAGTAAAAATCTCAAAAGTTCAAATTTCTCAATCAGAAAGGGTCTTAGAGAAATGCTCTGTCTTGTGTCACCCTCTTGCCTTTAGACAGAAGAGCCATATACGCCAACTGGGACAGATATAATTATCTTTTCTTGTTCTGAGGCTTTCTAAGGATGGACACTTCCCAGATACTCTTCATAACTCCTTCCAACATCTTCTCACTCATTACAGTCAAGATGTTCTTCCTTATGTCTAATCTAAACTTTGCTTCTTTTTTCAAGTTGAGTTCTTTCAGAGGCAGCATCAAATCTATTTTCTCTTTCTATTTCCAGTAAGTACCTTACACAGCACTTTAAGTGACACCTTGCATGAAACAGTCCAATGTGATTTAAATCAATGAATGGATTAAACATTTTCATAACCTAAAGATGTTAATCAAGCTACTCCTTAATCTTTACACGATGTAACTCTGAGCTAAGTAATGGCAATTGCTAATGCATTTCATTGTGGGACACATTTTGCTAACTATTAATCATGTTTTCTAACTTTGAAACCTATGTTTAAATGCTATTAGAAATAATGATGCTTTATGATCTAGCTGATTTAACGACCTAACTACCACACATAGACTCTGAAGGCAAATCTTTAGATCTGCCATGCAAATCACAGACCTGCGTGCAAATCACAGCTCTATCACTTACTAGTTGTATAACCTTGGGCAAGTTACTGAATTTTTCTATGTCTCAGTTTCCTTACCCGTAAGATAGAAATAATAATGATAAATATTTCATATGGCTGCATTATGTATTTAGTGGGTTAATAATTGCAAAGTATTTAGAATGGTACCTGTTTTGTAGATGTGTTCAATAAGTATTAATTTTCATTATTAAGATGCAAGAATGATTTTCCAAGCCTTAAAATTTAAATGATGTTAATGAATTTTTCTCTTTCTGAGTACTCTTGGTAATCTTATTTCTACATTTTCTTAGTTCTATTTTCCCTGCTTAGAATATTCATTACCTTCCTATCTAGATTATCTCATCTTGAACCTTTCAGCATGGTTGCATCTTCTCTGTGATGTCCTGAGTGATCTCATCTTTAGGACCCTTTTTTTCATTGCCACTTGTAGTCATTTATGACCTCATGAAGACAGTTACCATTTCTCAACTTATCTTTTCAATGAGATTCTTGGCCATTCCTTGAAGGAATTGAGTAAATCCTACAATTTTTAATAATCTTTGACAATTCTTAAGAAGCTCTTGGTAAGGGAAAGTGAGCTGATGTATTATGTTTTTACTTGATTATCTCAAATGTTAGTGTAAAACTCTTATTAGGTTATCTCATCCATTCTACCTAATTCTATTGTTGGTGTTGACACCAAAGCACTGGTACACATTAAGTGCCCAATAAAGAAAAAGCATCAGTTTAAAAAAAAAAAAACAATATTTTCCCCAGGCCAAGTAACACATTATCTCAGTTTGCCTTTAATGACCTAAGAGGAAAATATCATTTATCACCATTTTAAAGATGAAAAAATTCAGGCTTTGAGTGTCATAGAATGATCACAAATCTTGGCTTTTCCAGGAGAATGTTGGTTTACACTTCCTGTCCCAAGTAATAGTAATAGCATTCCCTTTTATTCTCAAAAGTGCATGTTTAGACGATAAACTATATGATTACTGTAGAGATAATGCCAAGGTAACAGATTCGGTAAGTGGAGGGACTATATTTATAAAAGTCAACTCCAGAGCTCTAATCCCTAGGCTAAACTCATGGAAAACCATGCATCTATTTCTTACAGATACCAGGGAGTAACATAAAATATGAAATTTAGAGAGGCATGGGAAGACCATACACAGATTGAAACTTTGAGAAGTCTTAAGAGTGAGAGCAAAGAGAAACTGGAAACATTTTTTTCCATTTCTTTCTTCCAGATCTCACTATTTCTGATTAGAAATATAATAAATTTCAACTGCATAAAGAAAATCCCAATATTGAACAAAAGTATTATTACATTTGATTATGCATGATGTGAATTTATGTTACTCCTGATGTGCTGGCATTAAAGAGGGAGAAATTCATGGCAAGCTTTTGAGATAATGGTAAAATAATAAAAATACCAGCACTTAATATTTATATAGTAATGTACAATTTATACATCACAAACACAGAGCATGCATTTGTATATGATTTATCTCTTGATTCTCACAGCTCTCTGAAATAGGTAGAGCAAAATATTATTTCCGCCTTACATGGAACTAAGCATCAAAGGGCTTAAGTCATAAGATTTATGCTTGAGAGTATAAATTAGGATACAACATCATCCTGACATTTTAAAGTGATTTAAAATTATTCAAATATAACTTGACAGAAGCACATTCAAGGAGAATGTACTTCAGAAGAAAAACCAAAATTATATACGCCAGATGGGGAGTGTCTGGACTTAAAAAGTTGCCAGTATGCTGCCCACTAGGCACTGATTTTAACTATAAGATTCATTGTCTACAAAGTTATTAAAACTACAGGATATTATCTTGTAATGAAAATTGTAAGATGTTATCATCACTTTGCCCACCAGTGTGGGTGATACACCCGCAGAGAATGGAGATGCGTCTGTTGATTTCACATCTCGGATTACAAAATATTGAGCATTGCTGTCAGATCACGCAACATGCATTCTGAGCGCAGAGGATAGGTGTGGACAACACAAATGCTGTCTCAGCACACATCAGTCACTGTTTCTAGCTGTTTCTTATCGGCTCCCAAAGTCAGGAAACTGCTGATTCTGGAGAAAAGTATGAAATAACTCCTGTTTCCTCTCTCTTTATATCCTTTTCTAATCTTCGTCTCTTAAGCAAACTTGGTTTCTTATTCAACCATTCTTTCACACTCCGGTCTATGTACATGAAGTAAAAACTAGTATTATTGTTGCTTCTCTCGGGGTTATTTGCAATTTAGCAGAATTAAAACTGAGGGTATCCGGATCTAATGAGAGCATTTTAAGCTGGTGCTCCCTACCAACATACCAACAGAATCCCATATTTTGACTCAAAAACAAACCTCTGCTTAGTGAGATCGAACACTATTGGAAAAGAAAAATAGCAATTGCCTTGTCTGAGTTTAGGTTCAGCTATCTCTGTCTATTTTGCAGAACCGAAGGTGTGAATCCTTTAAAATGTGGAAAAGCTGTTCATCAAGATACTTATGTTCTATGACAGTGATTTTGAACACAGTAGGGCAAGTGTCATCTGTGATGTCTCTCCTTCCACAATTGCAGAGACCCTGGTTATGGATTCCCCTTCCAACTTGATGACAACACAGTTCATAGGGGCATCTCCCAAACTAGTGTTAGTATAGGTGTAGGAGAGATGCACTGATAACCCACCAAGGACTGAATATGAGTTTTCAGTTTTGTCAGTACTTTCTACTCTCCAAATCTTTCAACCTGTCTTCCTCCTCCAATGTCTAACTTCAAAACATCTAAAAATCAGTCCTCATCACATTAAGCCAAACGTTTTCAATTATACTGAATTTACAAATTGAATATATTCAATTATGTTTCAATTAAGCTTTCTAGTGAATCTTCTCTGTCTCAGCTCAGCAGTCAGTTTGAAATGGGACTTTGTTCTCTCAGTTGTATCTTTGGGATGTGCAGAATCATGTGTGTGTGTGTGTCTGTTTGAGGGGTGGGCAGAGAGGTGGTGATGTCATTAGAAAGAATCTTTTACCACCATTTAATATGGTAGTTGATATAACACATTTACTGATTATAACAAATTACCATGTGGATCTAGAAGTTTCAGACAAAAATTGACATTTATGTAGCAGCAAGGACACAGTTATAGCAATGACTGGGTAGGTAGCTGGGTAGATTATAAAAACATATATTAAACATATATATATATGCGTATATATATTTCTTGGATTAGACACTATATTTTCAAATCTAATAAAGTTCTTTGGTTATCTTTTGAAATTTAATTTATCTCATTCAAGATCTCACCACATTGGTTGAGGAACCCCTTCTCCTTCTTTTTAAATGCCATTCCCTTTATAGTCATCAATCAAGTTGTTCTTTAACAATTTCTTAAATGTTGCCAGAAATATGATAGTCCGGGTGCCAGTACGGAAATGACATTTTGAAAAATGAAAATCAGTTATTATTTTTTTAAAGTCAATGAAAAGCTATGGGGGTGCATAGATGTTTATGCATTTATATTTGTCATAAAGTAATTTTGTGTCCATGAAACTGGCTGTGCCATGCGATAAACTTGTTTCTATAGAAACAGCTCCTGATTCATGATCAACATAAAAGAAAATTACAGATGAAGGCATAAAGTAGAACTGACAGAGAAACTATTCATTTCTGAATTAATCAATTTAAATACCATTATTAGTAACACTTCTTTATGACCAGAAAAATTATTTTATAATCCTAATAATGTTATTAAGTTCCTATAATATACTAGGAGCTCATAGAGAGCATAAAGAATATAATCCTGAACCTCCTGGAGCTTACATAGTACAGGCAGAAAAGACAAGGTCAATAAAAACCTTATATGGACTAAAAGATGAACATTATGTTATAGTAGGTCTTTTGCCTTTTTGGAGCCTTGATTTGTTTACATGCCCTATATACTCTTTCTCCAGCATAATTTTCTCTATTGTGGCTACAGAAAAGGCTCCATAGGAGAAAGATGACTTCCTGTGGGTTTTAAAGGGGATCTATATGCATTTGGGTGGGAGAGGGATTGCAAGTGGTGGGAGGGAGAAATGATGGCCTCCAACATGAGGAATATTCTAGGCACAGGTAGGATTTCAACTAAATGTCATTGAAATGTCTCTATGGAAACTACAAAGCTGCTCCTCTTGACTAGAGAATTGTATATCATTCCCTTGAAAATAATAGATCAGAAGAAAAGAAAAAAAGAAAAAAATCTCCCCATGAGTCACAGAGGGTTAGAGTAGGCAGGGAACCTGAGCTTTCAACAAATCTATTCCCCCGCTTTCAGGAAGGATCCCAAATAACTCTCTCATTCAAGCAGGATTCATTTCCAGCAACTTCCCCGATTAATCCATTCAGCAACAAGAACAAGGCATCTAGCCTCTAACTTTCCTGTTGTATCTGAAGCACCTTCGCGCATCATCTTCTTCAGTGGAGGGAGGGATGGGATATCTGATTGCTGTTAGCTACCTAAGAACCCTCTTCTATTTGAGTCTATTTCTCTAGCTATGTCTGTGCTTTCTTTCTCTACACTAAATAATCCGATCTATGAATATAATTTTGCTTAAATAGTTATCCTCTTTCCAAGAGAACACTTGCAAGGGACAGAGCTCTGTTGAATTCTTATTTAAAATCATCCCCACCAAGCCATTCAAATGTTTCAGTTCTTTAGCAAAGTTCCTGAGAGTCAATTTTTAATTTCCTGGCAGCTAAACTTCATTTCTCAGGGTATGCTGTTGGCCTCACTTGTGCTCTGTTATACCCAGTCTCATGTCATCACCAAATACACTTTTTGCAAGAACTCACAGTGCTTTCACATGACTTCACATGAAAGCACAGTGTTCCAGAAGGACTCTGAATCATTTTAGGGACGTGGTAGAGAAGAGAGCAGATGCTGTGTAAGTGAGTTCTCCACATATCTTTTCCCCCCACCTATTTGGTTTTATAAAGGCAACTAAAACAGTACAAAGATAATTTCCCTGGGGAAATTTGAAAAGTATGTTCTACACCCTATCAGGGTCCAGGTTTTTCTAGAGAAAGAACAATATTTCTGGAGATTAAAGTTGACTGCACTCTGTTCTGTCTTTGGCCAGCACCCTTTCCCTGCATCTCTACCCAGCTCATTTCAGCCACCACATTTATGTGTCCCAGGATTTCTCCCTATAGAACTTGCTTTATATATGAATAGAATTAGAAGACTCACCAAAGAACTAGTTTTTTTCCAGATAGTTCCAATCCCCAGTATTCTCCCCCAATGTCTCTGCAAGTACCTTATAATATCATGCTCTGGCATTTATTTTTTTAATTCTGAAAATATATCCTCTTCAGTGATGAGCAAGATGGTTGGGGCTTATTTTCCTGTGTTCCACCCCTGGGCAGATGGTGTCACATGAGCCTATCACTCAACATGCAATCTTGTAGGGCATCCTAGGATCATTTCCTCTCCAACCTCCATTATCTAACCAGTTACAAAATCCCTCTGATTTGCCTCTGTTTGATTATCTTTTCTTCTTTTTTTGCTTTCCATTCCCAAGTCCACGTTTTTTCTACTTTAGGTGTTTATTGTCTCTCATCTGGACTTTGAAACACCTTCTTGGCTTCTTAAATAGGAATACCGCCCCCAATTTCAGCATTCTCTGCTTCATCTTTCCCATATCTTCCAGAATGATCTATTTGAAATGCAAAACATAGCACTTGTTAAAACCTTTAGCAGGTTTTCTGTATTTCAAGATTAGTATTCATTTCCTAAGCATACATATTCCAGCATCATTTTTTTCCTCTCTCTCTCTCTCTGTGTCTTTTAAAAGCAAAAGTATAAAACATGTATAAGATTTTTGATAAATCAAGCAACTCAAAAGGACATGTGAAGTACAGTAGGTATTCCTTCCGGTCGTATCCCTAGTTCTAGTTACATTTCCAAGAGACAACCACTCATTTCTCCTGTATTCTTCCAGAAAGGGTCAGTGCGTATATAAATATACATACATACCTATATGTGTTTATAGACAGCCTTCTTTTTATACAAGTGAGAACATTCAATAACATTGCCCTACTCCTTGCTTTCAGTTTTGTCTTTATATCTTGACAATCTGCCCCATGCCCTTTAAGTTTTCACAAAAGTGAATTACCTGTGGTTTCTGGAACACTCCGTGCTATTTTCAGGCACACTTGCCAAGGCTTACACCCTTCTTTTTGCTTGGACCTTCTTTTCATTTGTATCCTACACATGGTACTAACTACTATTCCTCCTTAAGATTCATCTCAAGGATTAACCCTTCACCATGCCTTGGAAACCACTCCTCCATGTTCCCATTGAATCCTGGACATACATGTCTCTATCATAGCACCTAGCACATCATTTAAAAGTAGATGTATATTGTACATTTATATTACATCTTGTATACTGTATACTTATACATGTACATTGTCTTGCATACAACATACTTATATACTGTAAAATATCTGAAGGTATGTAGCATAGCTTATATTTCCTTCCCTAGTGCCCATTTCAAAACATGATTAAAAATTAGAATTGTTCTGTGAGTATGTGTTGAACCAAAACACCCTCAACACAGGATAAATATAAATGTTTCCAAATCTTCCAAAGAGGAAAAAATCCTCATTCTGGAAAATAAGATCTTAAGTACTTTTTTTTAAAAGACTGTAAACTCTACAAGGACAGAGACCAGCAGAGAAATTGAATGAATGTTCTTGGGAAATGCCCTTTAATCTTAAATATACAATATGATGACAAGTTTTCCTAGGATTGAAAGAGGGGGAATACATTAGGTACTTAATAGAAGGGTAACAGAAAGAACAACTGTTAGCAGAAAAGCAATGAGCACTAATAAAGGTTCTAAAATGGGGTAACTGCGCTCACAAAAGAAAACCCACACATCTTTCATTCTTGTGGTCAGCCTTTTCTCTAAGTTATAACCAGTGACAGGAATTAATTATAAACCCTTTCTTGAACGTTTCTGTTAAGTGCTGGGTAATAGGTGTTATATGCTACAGACTATTAACTTTCTTCAATGGATAGTCAAGGGATTTCATGAAATGTACAATCTGCTGAAAACAATATTCTAAAATACAGAAACCTGATCCTAGTGTTATAAAAAAAATAAAATCCAGCACTCTGGAAAAGTTCATGGAGAAACTCCATACTAACATTTAATCCACTATAAATATATCCATTTATCTTCCTATTATCCTCAAGTATCCTCAAGTATGGTAATGTCATTGGCATTATTAAATCTCAAGTCAGCTAGAAACACTTACTACCATTGTTTTTCTTTGGAAATGTTTTACCTTCCCTGATAATCACAATATTTCATTCAAGTGTGTTTTCAGGGTGCTGTCAAGACTTTGGGGGTCTGCCAAAACAAAAACATTAAACACTGGCAGAATTGATACCAAGTAATGTCCAGCTGAAATGAGCACTTTAGCTTTAAGGTTCTCCCAGACCACCTGATGGAAAGATTTTAAATGGGTTGGGTAAATCCTTTGGGACATCCAGATCCTGGAAAGTAATGGTTTCCTACTGTCTCACATTAAATGTTGAAAAATGTATTAGTTTGACAGTTGTGGAGAAATGTTCCTAATTTGAATACAGTGGGCAGAATCAGATAGAAGTATTTCCAATTCGGCATTGGTTCCAATGTTCAATGCAATATAAATGAGGGATGAGTCAAGTCTCATTTTGAAGACTGTTGATCCAACGTATCTTAGTGCTATTTGGGAATGTGTTTAAAAAAAATGGATGGTAATACCATGATCCATTAAAATGGTGATTCAAGAAGCCCAGATCATACACAATCATTACTACATTGTTCCCAGACCACCATAGTTAGCACTCAGTAGGAATTTAACAAATGCTTGCTGACTGACATATCTAACAGGAGACTAAAACAGAATGAAGATGGACACCAGCAGGAGGGTAAGATGGAGTGGGAGAATCTTGATTTTGGCAGAGTCCAAAATCTTTAAAGATCTGAGTTTATGTCATAGAATATTTGAACTGAAAAGAGGTTTAGCAATAGTGCCATTTACCTTCATTTTACAGAGGAGAAACTTGAGGCCCAGAAGTCAAATGACTCACTCAAGGTCCCAAAGCTAAATACTGGGAATGTGTTTTCACTTGCCTGGCAGATAGGAGCCAGACCCTCGAGTCAGGTTGTCTGGTTTCAAATTCTGGCTGTGCCATTTATGAGCTCTGTAACCTCTGACCATGTTATTTAATCTAACCTAAATTTCTCCATCTGTAATACAGGATAATAATCTGGTATCCTTAAATCTAGGATTAAATGAGCTAGTAATATAAAGCACTTGATAAATTGATAAATATACCTCATACATAGGATTTGTTCAATAAATGTTACTATTTATTTTCATTGTATTATACACTTTAGTATCCAGTCTGGCCTTGTAATCCCAAGAACATGGGCTTTCCAACTTGAAAAACTCTGGATAGGCTTGCTTTGTTGTGGCTTAGGGTACAAAGAGATTTGTTTGTTATCTCCAAACAGAATGGCAAAGAGAAATTTTTCCTCTCTCAGCTTCTCAAGACGGTATAATATGGTAACCCAGCACCTAGAAGTGAGACCTCGTTGATTACACATATAAGGAAAAATGGATTTATATATGTCTGTTCTTGCCTTTAAATGATACTGACCTATTTGCTCTATTTGCAAAGGAATTTTCCCATAATCTCAGAGAATTTCCTGACATCAACAAGAGTATGTTTAGGCTATTTTACAAAGCTATTGCAAGCTCCTCAGTAGGGGGGAAACAGTTTGCAGTGTTCTCTTTTCTAAAGAAGAAAAGTCATTGGTGTTCTGTAAAGCAGCAGGATAGTACTGTCGGAATTACTGTGCTTGGAAATATTTTCATAGCCATCGTTTCAGGTTGGCTGACTCATAAGTATTGACACAGTGAGGAGGACTGCTTATTAGTGAACTCAAGCCTCCTCATCCAGCCTCTCGCCATTGTCCTGTTGCTTATTATCAATTACTAAACCAATGTCCCCTTTGAGCACAGCTACCTATTTACCTAGAAATTAACTTCAAATTTAATTTGGAGCCTTGAAATAATAACATTCTTAGAGAAATTCAAGAGAAAAAAGTTAATTTCTTAATAATGCATGATCTTAGAATAATGTATTACAACCTTGCTACTCAGAGTGCCGTCCACACATCAGCAACTGGCATCACTCAGGAGATGCAGAATGTGAACCCCATCCAGACCTCTGATTCAGAATTTGCATTTTAACATTTGAAGATCTCAGAGTGATTCAAGGACACATTACAGATTGAGAAACACTGACTTAAAGAAATGGGTAGGGTGGATTCTGAAAGTGGTTACTGTTCTGTGTCACCAAGATCAAGTAATTAGACATAACTACAGTATGTAACAGAATCCTCTGGAATCAAATATTAAAATAACAACAGAAAAACAGTGGATATTCAGTAAATTATATTTGTTTTTCTTTTAGGTATGATTTACACAATTGGCTCATTTTAGGCTTTGGTGGGTTTTTTGTTGTTGTTTTGTTCTTGTTTTACTTTTTTCATTGCTAATTGCAACGCCTAGAAGAGTGTTCACTATTGCATCCACCCATGCATGAAGGGAGAAAGGAAACAATGAATGCATGGTAGTTATCCATTACTGAGAGTGGCTACTTGGATTAGGACTCAATAGATGCAAAGTCTTCCGGGAGTGACTACTTGGACCGTTCGTTGGTCTTTAGGTCAGGGATAGAGAGTTTTATGCTTGGAACTCTTACTTGATCATCAGAAGGCACCTCCTTAATAAGAAGACACAGCTAGTTATTGGAATCTGAAATGCAAGAATTCAACCACTTGTTTGCAGGTAGTTAATACCATGCTTCCCCAATCTTCTGCTCAAAGAGAAGACCTGCTTAGTAATACTTGTGATTTACTGGGTTTATGGTAACAGATGTTACTGTAACAGATATTAGTGGTTACTTTAAGGCAATTTATGGGGGCTACTGTCTTCTTTTTGCACCAACTGCCTTCTGTTCAGCTTTAGTTTAGAGAGAGAGAGACAGTAGGTGTATGGCTTGGCAGGAACCAAGGGAAGGTTTGAAGGGTTTAATATAACAATAAATGGAAGTCATAGTAGCTTTTTAAAGATAACTTCAGAAAAAAACAGTATATAATTAGCCTCATCTGCATAGTATATCCCACAATGCCAGAGGAAAAAAATTCTTCTTAATTTAATCAATAATATGAATTCTTGAAAAGTCTTGCTCCTAAGCATAGCTTTTTTTCTGCATCAGAATTATTCATCGGAGGAATACTGCTCAGAATCCACTGCTCAGAACCAACAATTGCTGATTGTATAGGTTCTTGACTATAAAAGCTCTCTTTTATTTTAACTTGGGAAAAACATTCTATATTCTGAAGAACATGAATCAGAAAATACTCGATGATAGGTTAGTCTTTAAAACAGATAATGCAATAAACCAATGTAGAATTATATGCACTTAGGGTAGCATTAGAAAAGAACAAAAATTAACAGAGCCTAGTTCTCAACCCCATTAATGTAACGTACAATTATCATGTCATTTTTCCCAGCCATGGAATGGGTGGGTAATAATGGTAATGAATGAAAATATAAAAATGAACAGTGTTTTAGAATGGGTTTTAGTCAGAATTTTCTTTAGAACTATTTTTTATTATATTCGTTGTTCATTCTTCCTTTTTGTCAATTTTGGTAAAAATTTCCTTTTAAATAACCTCAAAAGTTATGGCCTATCAGGGTTCTGAAACATGCTTAATATAAAAATCAATGAATCTTATTTCCCATTTTTCCCATTGATATTTCAGCCCTACTAATATTATCTAAAATTCAAAGCATTTTGTAAACAATGCTTTTAACTAGGGCTAACTATTGAGATTGTGTTGATAGCCCCTGACCTTGAAATTCCTTTATGTTTCCATTTTTCTTGGATTTATTTCCAATCTCCTTATCTCAATGCTTTGTCATAGATGAGAAAGATAAAACAGACCTTGGATCCTATTTGTAACTCTTATTAAAACAAAGAATAGTAAGTAAATTAAGGTTTATTATATTTCACTGTTTAGTGGTTTCTATATACCCATAATGTTTCTAATATCACTGTGGAAAGCCAATTGGTATTTTAGTACAATATATTTTTCAAAGGCTTATCTTTTGAGGGAATATTTTTTTAAAAATCAGACACATATACGCATGGTGCAGTAAGTAAACAGGCTGTATTATTCCATCATTGGGAGCCCTTTCTAGTGGTACTGCAATTAAATACAATCCTTTTTGTCTGGGCTGTGTATGAATTCAGTTGAACAACAGGTTATACAGAGATTTTTTTGTTGTGGTGGTGGTTATTTTGGTTAATAGCAACTTCCCTATTCAATTCAATTTCTCATTGTAACTCAAAAGTTGTCTGTAAATGCAGTCAACAGAATTATACATTTTTAAAAAAATTCTGAAAAGAAGCACTGCCTCCCTTTGAGCTGTCTGAATCTTCTCCCATTTTATAAATTATCTATGTGGGTACTTACAAGGTGCCAAAGTAAGTGACTGAAAAGGAAAATATTACCATCATTTAACTACATGATACAGACTACTTTTTAATCCATTATCTGATTTATCCAGTTGCAATGGCATGGAGTAGGTATGATTTGTAAATGTACACATGTTATTACATTCTCCAGTGTTTGTAAGTAGTGTGTTTCGGGTTGCTTTGTAGTAGTGAGATATATACGAACAGACTACTACAAATAAGTCAGTTTGTTAAAAAATCTTTCTCCAGTCAGAAAATATTCACTGTGCATTCATTTTTAAAAATTATTTTTCTTTTTTCTAATACAACCATCAGTGACATTAAATAAGGTACTTAAAGCAGGGAAAGTTACAACTATAAAATATAGAAATTTAGTATACTTTTTCTTCTAATCCTATTCAATAAACTATAAACATATTCATTTTTTCCCTGACATAACCCCCAAAAAAGAAAGAATTCTTAAACCTTAGCATGTTAAAACAGCACACTAGTAATGAAACGAAATGGCAATTCAGTAGACTTTACAGCTATAGAGTGACAAAATCCCAGAGGGTTTTAGTCTTTAAATTATTCAGGCTGCCTAAATCTCTGCTGCCACAGTATTTTTTTTTTTTTTTCGCAAATGGAGTAAAAATGGTATTTTGCTCCCGTAGATCTAGCTGTTCCCTGGGAGGTTGGTTCTAGAAAAGCAACAGGCTTTTCCCCCTGCCTTACAAGAAGCAACAGTTAGAAACTCTAACAACTAGAGAACTGCTACCCCACAGTGGTTGGAAACAGCCAACAGAGAAGATGATAGCTATGATTTCAATCTACTGTGCAACCGCTTCAGAAAGGGAGAAGGAAAAAAAAAAAAGGAAATAAAAGAATGTTAACCTTTAGAAAGGACTGCTTTATGTTACTACCGCACCCTACCCCCTCCTCCGTCCCTTTAATCGTCAGGCTTTTCTGGCATGCTTAGGTTTCTAGGGTAAAGCAAAGCAGTAAGTCCGACCCATTCTATTTCAACGTAAATTTGCAAGATGCTAGAAGACAAATTCATCAACCTCCACACGGGAACGATACAAGCCTCCCCAGAAGCTGCCTTGAACCCTTTCGTATTAGTCAGCATGGGCTTGTCTCAGCCTGTTGCTCCTGCCGCAAGGTGTGTTAGAGCCGGGAGAGGAGGGCGCACTCAAACGTGCCTGTGTGCTGGGCGCCTGGCGGCGGGACCGGTGCTGGGTCTCCGGTTCAGCAACCACTCGGGTTAGGCGACTTAACGGACCACAGTCCGGGGACCCTGGTGCAGGCCGTCCGGCCGCCGGCAGATGGTGCCCTCCTCATCCGAACACCAAAGGGAACCCGGCTAAAGTCCCGTCAGACTCCGCCCCACCCGAGGCTCCAGCGCCACCGTCTCTGTCCTTCCCCAAACAGTGCCGAGCACGTTTCCTCTGGATCACCGCAGTAGCGTGTGTGCGTGCGTGTGTGTGTGTGTGCGTGTGGTGAAAATACAAACCAGGGGGAACACAGGGTGTGTGTCAGTGTGGGGAGCACGCGGAGTAGGACTCCCGGGCCGGGGCGAAGTGACCGCCAATGAAACGCAGAGGGCGAGGGGACCCGTCCATTTCACATCTGCGTAAGCCCGGCCGCGGGCCCGTCGGGAGGCCACTCACCATGTTCACTTCGGAGACCATGTCTATGCTGGCGACATCGATCCGCATCCCTACGTCCACAGGGGGCCCTGTGGGGAGGTGGGACACGTTATGGACATATTCTCAGAGTGGAGAGGATGGGGAGAGCCAGGGGGCTTCCCTGCGCTTGCTACATTTTGAATGGGCACCCTCCATCCCCCACCCTCCTTGCAGGGGACAGCCTGGGAAAACAGGTGTGGGCACACGCGTGATGCAGTGACTATGCAGAGGGTGTGTCGGGCGGGGGGAAGGTCGGCTCTGCCTGGGGTTTCATCCACCTGCGAGGACGGTCCGGTGTGTGTGTGTGTGTGTGTGTGTGTGTGTGTGTGTGTGTCCAGGGCGCAGGGCGTAGCGCACAGTTGCGGAAATGACATGCTTTTTTTTTTTTTTTTTTTTGACATTTATCTTTCACAGGAAAGGAGAACTAGATATGTACGGGTTACAGGTTGAGAAAAAGATGAAGCATTACCTCCAAAGTCCGGCCGCAAGCGAATGTCATATCCTTTGAGCAATCTGTCCACTGTCTCTTTCACGTATGACATGTTGCTGGGCTCGTTGGCGCTGAAGGGAAGAAGTAGGGACCGAATTCAAAATGAACACAAACTACGAGCAGACATAAATACAGACAAGCACACCTTACCCCCAAATAAGCTACATGATCCAGCAGACATGTAATAATAATAATAATAATAATAATAATAATAATAATAACAAAAACCAATGAGAGGGAGAGAGAGAGAGAGAGAGAGAGAGACACGTTCAACAACGGCAGCTCACCTGTGTGCACAACAGACCATGGCAATCATCACAGGGAAAGAGAGAAGCCCCAAACTCTCTCGATTTTGTACTGTCCACATTACTAACTCTGATTAAAGAATTGTCTTTCCTGCGAAGATTCAAGGAATGCAACTTAGTCGGCGGCAGGGCAGTAATTCCCGAAAGGACCTGCGCATGCGCAGAGGGCGCTCACTACCAAAAGACACCTTGTGCCTTGCAAACAATATTCCTAGTGGAACAGGCAACAGATTTCAATCCCCTTAAAGTTCCTGTTTGTGGTGTTCCACGTCCTCTGAGTAGCCGGAGATATCGTGCTCCTTCCTTGCTCGGGATCCTGTATGCATTTGCATACTGAGATTTCTTCGAGCTTCAGAGGTTGCTATGTTCATTTCCTTTCTGTCCTCAACCTGATTTTGTTTTTTTTTACTCAACTCCCAGGGATCTTGCTAAGGCTGCCTGTGATTGGCATCCTTCGTTGGCAGTCACGGTGGTCCTAGAGCTGAGAGTGCGGCGGCGGGGCGGTCCTCCGAGCTCGGGGTGTGCCTGTGTTCCCGATGGGAGCACCGCGGGGGTGGCGGGAGTGAAAGGAGGGGAGCCAGAGAAGAAGGGAGGGGCAGAGGTAACTCAGCAAGTATTTGAGGACTCCAAGAATCAGGTCCCCTTAGGAAGCATCCTAGGACATCTGCCTTAGTGTAATCCTTCTCTGTGGGAGGGGAAGGAGGAGAAAGGAGCCAACTTTTTCACTCGCTCCCCCACTTTTCTTCCCTCCCCGTCTCTTGTCTCTCCAGGCACGAGATTTAAGGGAAACAAGCGATGAGGTAGCATCTCTGGGCAGGCAACCCTTTTTCTAGTGCCATCTGTGGCAAGTCCCACTTTTTTCTAGGTTTTGGTAAGGAAAACCTCTTCCTTAAAATTGCCGGTGTGTTAACTAGCATTCGTAGCCCTGAACACAACCGTGAAACACCCAGAGGATCTCATCTCTTTCGCAAATAGATTGGGGTTCCGTAGGTGCAAGAGGTGTTTGAATTTTAAAGTTAGTCAATACAATTCAGTAAATGTCATTGAGCACATGGTAGGCGGGAGGCCCTGGGCTAGGAATTTGTTCATTTGTTTAAAGGTATATATTAAATATTTACTATGTTCCAGGCATTCTGGAACTTAGAGACGACTTAAAGAGGGTTACTAACCTAGAGAAATTCACAGCCTCCCTGTCAGGAAGATGGACACAAATATAAGAAAATTCACCATGTCTCTAGTTTATAGAGTGAAGGGAGGCTTGCTAATACTGTGAAGAGACATAGATAATGGTGTCCAGACAAGGAGAAAGCTTTTTGTCAGAGCAGGGAGGGAGAAGTATTGCAGACCGAGGAAACAGCCTGTGCCAAGTCTCAGACACTTGGAAGGCTATGGTCTACTTGGATAGCTGAAACCAGAAATAACTGATTGGAATATAAAGGAGGAGAGGAAGGGATAGTGGTGATGAAGGTGCAAAGAGAAGCTGAAGCCAGACCATAAGGAAAGTTATCTCCTTTACTCTGCCAAATTAGGCTTCTAGAAATCACTGAGAGTTTTAAGTAGGGATAGTCAGGGTCAGATGTCAGTTTCAGACACCATGTTCTGGTAAAATAACCATGATCAGAATAATTAGAATTTATCACTTCCTGACTATGTGCTGGTCATCATGCACATTATATAGATAATCTTATTTAAGCCTTCATAATAATCCAAATGTGGTAGATATTACTATTATTCTCAAATTATAGATAACAATACTGAGAACAAATCAGGGCAATGGTTCAATATCAAACAGCTAGTAGGTCATGGAATAGGCATTTCAACCCAGAATCCATGGACCTGACTACTCTGTGCTATGAAGTATGGACCCCAAAAGGAGAAACCAGAGACAGGGAAAACAACGAGAAGGGAGAAGTGTTATCACAATGCCCCAGGCAAAAGGAACTAAAATCAGATAGTGTTTAGCCTGGAGAGGAGGTGATAGAGCAGTGCAAGTTCTAAGAAGAATAATGGAGACATCAGATAGCTGGAAAGGTCAGCATGTGAGGACTTTTGGAAGGTAACCAAAGAATTGTACAAACATTTACACATGTGTAGATCTTGACATTCTACATATATTAACTTTATTTTCTCATTTGAGCCTCATAACAACCTTAAACACTGAGGTCATTTCTTCTGGGGACAATGATAACTCTTAATCAGGTTTCTTAATTTTCTGAAAAGTGGGTCAAGTCTACCTCTTTTTAATTCATATGGATCTGCCTTTAATGAGTAAAAGAAAACATTTATTTATTCTTCAAGTCCTTGCTGAAACATAGAACCTCTCTATGTGGCACAACTCTGCATTGTAGAAAATAAAACATGCAGAAGTTTACTTCCCTCATTTGTTCATTCATTTATTTCTCAAATATTTATTGAACATTTGGTAGGTGACAGCCACTATTCTAAGACCTGGTGACCCAACAATGAAAAAGACAGCATACAGAACCCCTTTCCGTATGAAACTTGTCAATTGAACCATCTTTTGGAGGTTGCAAATTATAGCTTTGCTAGACAAATTCAATTCATAAAAGAAATATTTAGTTAGGGGGTCTCTGTTTGTTCAACTTACATAGCTTTCATTGGGATATATGTTTTTCAGTTGGTCATAAACCACTACAAATTCTTTCTGAATAACAACCAGGATTGTATTTATTTGTGTCTATAAAAGAGTCAAGATTTTAATCCTAGAATTGAGGAAAACTGTGAGTGATTTCAAATTCTTGAATCCCAATGTTTAGTACTCTGCAATTTGGATATATTTCACTAAATTTGGCTTTTAAATTGTGCCTCCATTTATATGGAAGAACACGACAAGGAGTCTAATTAGGTATTTATAATGTCATCTAATACTGGGATGATATTGGGGGATGGAGCCCACTGTATCACTCACTGTCTTATGTATGGGTGGTTGGAATCTCAAATTCATTAATTTCCTTATATGCTTTGGCCACTGGGAATCTCAGAGTTACAGGTGTAGTTCAGCTTTAATCATTACGTAAGGTCTTCATGACCCGCATTTTGCTGTTACATTTCTCCCTAATGCCCTCAAATCCTAAATTTAATTTTCCTTTGTCACACTTTACTAACTTAAAAACAGATATGTTGCACTGAATAAATATAGCGCGTAAGCTGTCTTGAATAATTTTTAGAACTAACTGGGAAATAAATTCGAAATAATAAAAAAAATAAATAATTGAAAGATGCTTAAAATTCATCAAACCTAGACACACTGTGCCCCCCCCCATCCCACGGCTTAAAAACACCAACAGTTCTTCTGTGAAGTTCTGCTTGTTTCTTTTCCAAACTAATCCTCTTACTTAAGACCTTCCCCTTCAAGATAACTCAATTTTCATTTTTTTTAATCAAAGCTGCTCTTGAAAACCAATGTATACTTAATCATCCCTACTCTTATTATCTTCTACTGATAACTCCTAGGGGGATTCAAAAATGATCACCCATTCAACAAATTTAACTGTGAATCCGTGAACAGATTAGTATGAAGTATTTACCAAAAAGGAAAAATTTCCCACAAGTAAGAGAGGAAGAAAAAGACAAAGATGCACTCGAAATGAGGAATCAAAATTTAAACAATGATATACCATTTCAGACCTATTAGATAGGCAGAACTTAAGAATGCCAAATATTGGTTAGAAAGCCTGATATACTTTCAGTAGGAATACAAATTGATCTGAATACTTTGTAAAGTAATTTGGGCATATCTAGTAAAGCTGAAGATGCACATGCCCTTTGGTCCAGAATTTCCACCGCTAGGAATATGCCTTTGAGGACACTCACACAGTCTAAAAATGTTCATCGTAGTGTTGCTTTTAATGGTGTAAAATTGACAACAACCTAAATACTTATGTATTGGGAATATATAGATGCTGACATGGTTACACAATGGAATCCAACAGTAAAAATATATAAGTATCTACATGCTTTACATAGATAAATCACAAAGTACTAAGCAAACACAAACAAAACAAAATAAAAAGAGCTAGGTGCAGAATTATACAAGTGTGATAACATTCAGTAAAGTTAAAAACAGTTAAGTACAGGGTGCTTGGGTGGCTCAGTCAGTTGAGCAACCAACTCTTGGTTTCAGCTCAGGTCATAATCTCAGGGTCCTGGGATCAAGACTCCCACCAGGCTCCAACAGACCCTGTTGAGGATTCTTTCTCTCTTTCTCCCTCTGACCCTCCCCCTTCTCTTTCTTTCTCTCTCTCTCAAATAAATAAGTAAATCTTAAAAAAACACATTTAAGCACAAAACCCAGAATATATATTATTATATAGAGAGATAAACAGATTTAGATGGATAGCTATCTATTATAAAAATAAGCAAAGATAAGAAGGATAGTAAATTTTAAGATATAAAACGTACTCCAACTGAATCTATAATACTTTATCCAAGAAAAAAATCTCAAGCAAATTAATCAAAACATGATATGTGGGTGTTCATTATTCTACTCTTTATACATTTCCAGTATTTGAAACATTTTGCAAAAACTAATTGAAACTAATAAATGACAAACTGGGAATATATATTTGAAATTTATATTTTTAGAATGTTGATATATATCAATAACAGAAATAAATAAACCTAAGAAATAAGTAAGAAAATGACTATATTAGGCATTTCACAAAAGAAAGTGACCAATAAATACATTAAAATTTTTCAACCTTCAAAGTAACAAAATGAATACAATATGAAGTACCATTTTTACTTAGCTGGCTATTTTAAAAAGGTTTAACATCAAATACCATGAGTGCTATAAATAAATATAACTTTATACACTTTGGGGGCAGTATAAGTTACCACAAACTATCTTAAAGAAAATTTATAATACTAATAGCCATACAATATGCTATTTCCTGAGTCTGTCTGTAGAATTGCATTCTTTTTTTTTTTATTTAAGCTTTATTTAAACATATAATGTAACCCCACCACCCTCTCCCAACCCCTCTTCCCCCCACCCCCCTCAGTTTGTTTTATGACATTAAGAGTCTCTTTTGGCATTCTTTTTAATTGATCAGGTTTTCTGATTTAAACTAATATGTATATTGGATTATAATATATTTAGTAATGACTTAAGATTTCATATGGGTATACATTGTGGCATGCTTACTGCAACCAAGCTAAGTAACACATCCACTATCTCACAGAGTTCCCATTTTTTGTGTGTGATGAGAACACTTAAGGTCTACTCTAAGCAAATCTCAAGTATACAGTAATATGATTAACTGTAATTACCATGCTGCATATTAAATCCCTCAGAATTTACTCATATCATAACTGGTCAAAGAGCACAAACTTTCATTTGTAGTATGATATTTTTATCTTTATCAAATCTCTTCAAATCAACTCACCTTGAATTTTGGTAAAGTAGCCTCACAATTACAACTTTTAAAATATTTATACAGTCTTTGTTATGCTCTCACTCCTTTTTTAATAGCTTAAGTCCTATATTTATTAAAATTATAAACTCTTATATGACTTTGATATTACAGTATATCTACCAGTAACTTAAATAGTACTTTTATCTGTACTTATGGAAATAGCCTCATTCTATTTTTTGCATGTAAATTTATTCCCTAAGGGTTTATTATTTTCTTAGAAAAGAAATGTCTTATGTTTCAGGCTATATTAACAGCCAGTTATTTAACAGATTTTTAGCTGCTAATTTTTTTAAAAAAATAGTTTATTTATTTTAGAGAGAGAAAGAGCACATGTGTGAGCATGTGACTCAGATGGGCAGCAGAAGGAAAGGGAAAGGGAAAGGGAATCTGAAGCAGAGTCTGAACTGAGAACAGAGCCCTAAGCACATGTGGGCTTGATCTCAAGACCATGAGATCATGACCTGAGCTAAAACCAGGAGCTGGATGCTTAACCCACTGAGCCACCCAGGGGCCCCTAAAAAACATTTTTTTAAAAATTTTTCAGCTTTTCTTATTCAAATATTATAACATGGACTTTTGAGGACAAAAATTATGTCATGTAACAGATCCAAGTACATTTCTACCTCTTTTTACTCTTATTTAATTAAACTTCATGCTATAACAATTTTATGAATTATCTTAAATAAATAACTAAATAAATTGACGTTTTATTCTTTCCCTGTACTTTTACTTGTTTTGAGTTTCTCCTGAAATTACTATTTCCAGTAATTCTGGTATTTACAGTGTTTAGAGTGATTATAAGAATACTCTTTTTTTGTTTGTTTTAAGAATTCTACACAAATAAATGATTTCATGTTTTTTTGTCTTATTTAAATTCCAATTAGTTATTATGCAGTGTGATATTAGTTTCACGTGAACAATTTACTGATTCAACACTTACATACAACAATTTATACTCTACATTATTAATAAAATATTGCAAGTTGTTAATTATATTGAAAATACTAATTTGGGACACCTGGGTGGCTCAGTTGGTTAATCAGCTGCCTTCAGCTCAGGTCATCATCCCAGCGTCCTGGGATCGAGTATCACATCAGGCTCCTTGCATGGCAGGGAGACTGCTTCTCCTTCTGCCTCTGCCTGCCACTCTGTCTGCCTGTGCTTGCTTGCTCTCTCTCCCTCTCTCTCTGTAAAATAAATAAATAAAATCTTTAAAAAAAAGGAAAATACGAATTTATACTAGTAAGAATAGTTAACATTTTTATAAGCTTATTATTTACCAATACAATTTTTTTAAATTTTTATTTATTTGACAGATAGAGATCACACAAGTAGGCAGAGAGGGGAGGGGAGAAGCAGACTCCCTGCCGAGCAGAGAGCCCCATGTGGGACTGGATCCCAGAAACCTGGGATCATGACCCGAGCCGAAGGCAGCGGCTTAACCCACTGAGCCACCCAGGCGTCCCTTTACCAATACAATTTTAAATGCTTGACATATTTAGTGCTTCCAATACTTTCTGGGGTGGTGATAGTATAATTAGTTCTGTTTTACAGATGAAGTAACTGAGACACAGAAAGTTTATTAATTTATCCAAGGTTACACAATGAAATGATAGAGACAGAATTTAAATTCAGGTGGTCTAATGACAGTCTATACTCTTTACCAGTACACTACTAATTGTGAAAAAATGTTGCCACCGTAAAACACTTTTTAAAGCTCTATTGAGATAATTATATGAGTTTTGCAAATTCTCCTATGTAATTACATGCATTTAGAGTTTATCCTATGTTATGAGTGACTTGCATTTTTAGAACAAGCCAGAATTAGAAATTTTTTCTTGAAACACGACAGATCTATGCTCCCTAAGTGGAATCTTATAAAGGGTAACTGAAAACTGGAAGTGCATGTAGGGTTGTGAGCTATGGCTGAGCAGTGTGATGCTCTGGGCACACACAAAACAAAGAGAATGTCTATTAAGCTTACCAGTGAACTATTGCTTTAAACCATTGTTTAAAAGTGATGTCCTTCATCACTTTGTTAATGTGTAGAGATTTCACTGTTATTCTTTTAGTAGAAACTCTTTATGCTTTTCATTTTACTTGTTTCATGGGCTTGTTTCAGTATCTGAATTAGCTAAATAACAAAAGTGTTACAAATACCCAAGTGATTATCCAGGTGAATACTTTTCTCTCCAAACATATAGCCCTGGGGTTTATTCATTTATTTACTAAAAAATATCTTTAGAGCTTTGCAACAATAAAATATTGTTCAGCTTTTATTTATCAGGGTAAACATATCCAAATAACCACTGTATAATGCAAAAAAATTACTAGAGATGAGAAAAGAATATTCCATCATATTGTTAAAAATTAAATTTAACTGAATAAATTTAAAGATCTAATTGGTTTCATTAAGACATTCATAAATCAGGGAACATCTAATCTAGCAAGGAGAGAGGAGCTCCAGAAGTTGTACAAAATGAATTTTTTACAGGAAGGAGATTTGTGGGGCTTCTATTAGCAAAGGAAAAGTAAAGATTGCTTCAGGAAAGGCTGCCTTCCCTTGGGGACAGAGAGGGGGTCTTATGAGGTGGATTACCTCAGCTTCCTTTGAGGATTGGAAAGGACCCCTGTGACAGCTGACCTACCTCCATGGTGCTGAGCTACCAGCTAAGACTACCTTTCTGGAGGAGGTTGGAACAGCAGTTAGGTTAGGTATTAAGCCATGATATGGTGACTCCATTTTGGTCTGTGGTTTTCTTTTTAACATAACCTTGGAGTATCAGATATGATCCCTCAAAAAGTTGACACTTTCTGCTAGACTTTTAACGCATGGAATTAAGATGTTGGGAGGAGTTGGGGCAGGTGACAAACACAAACAAAGGCTTTGAGTCCTGCAGTTCATAGTGATCAAGGATATGGTAGTATTTCAAGGAGAATGGGGTATAGATTGTGTTTGTGGTGGTGAAAAAACTGGAGGGACATGAGGAGGAAAGGAAGGGAGCAGGACAAGGAGAGGGAGATGTTCCAACTTTTAGCTAACCCAGAACCAGACTAGAAGAAGAAAATAGAAGATTTGGTTGCAAAATAAAACTGCTTTTTTCTTTTCCATATATTAAATACATACTCACTATTACTAAATGGAGATCAAAACATTACTAACCTATCATTTTTATTTCATTGTCATTAAAAATCTTCTGATTATTTTAGAGGGTTTCAAAAGAAAATTTGGAAAACCTAGAGATTTGCACTGAAATGATATGGTGACAAAGTAATTCATTAATTTCAAAATTACTGCAATCATTTTCTGAGTAAAGAAATCAAACTTATAAAGCCATCCTCCCTCTTAAAGTTAAAACCTAAATCATCTCACATTGTTTTTAAAGATTTATTTATTTATTTGACAGAGAGAGAGAGACAGCAAGAAAGGGAACACGAGAAATGGAACTGGGAAAGGGAGAAACACGCTTCCTGCTGAGCAGAGAGCCCAATCTGGGGCTTAATCCCAGGACCCTGGGATCATGACCTGAGCTGAAGGCAGACACTTAACAACTGTGCCAACCAGGTGCCCCTCATCTCACATTTTAAGTTTAAAAAAAAGAAATACGTTCTTCAGTCATGACTAACTTCTATTATACACTAATGCTGAATAAATATGGGGTAAAATATTTGGAAGTTGCAGGCCTTCTTTACTTCATGGAATCAGAAATGAATTAACCATAGGCATGGAAAGGTTCTAATTTGGTGTTAAAAATGAAATACTACAATACGGACCCTCATACATAAATATAGACAGATAATAAAAACTTAGCAAATCTTAAAGGAAGTCAACATCTTGAAGAATAGGAATGAATTCCACAAGGAGAAAAAAAAGTCCTCTTGGGAAATAGAACTACTTTGGAGCAAGCATAGTAGTTTGAGAAAGAGTTAAGTAGGGGCATAAAGTCCAAAAAAAGAACAAACTGTTAGGCAAAAACAAATGTTGACAAGGACACAAATTAAAAACTGGGATTCTAGGGCACCTGAGTGGCTCAGTCTGTTAATAGTCTGCCTTTGGCTCAGGTCATGATCCCAGGGTCTTGGGATGGAGCTCCACGTCTTGCTCTGGGCTCCAAGGGGAGACTGCTTTTCCCCTCTCCCTCTGCCTGCTGCTCCCCCTGCTTGTGCTCTCTCTCTCTCTCTGTCAAATAGATAAATAAAATCTTAAAGAGACAAAAATGAAACAAAACTGGGGTTCTAGGAAATTAAAATCTAATTGCAATTTTTAAAAGAAAATTCAAGGGGCACCTGGTGGCTCAGTTGGTTAACCAGCCAATTCTTGATTCCCACTCAGGTTGAGATCTCAGGGTCCTGGGATTGAGTTGCACCTAAGGCTCTGCCTGGAGAAGTCTGCTTGAGATTCTCTCTCCCTCAGCCCTCCCTACCCCCACCCCCACTCACACACACTCTCTTTCTCTCTCAAATAAATAAATCAATAAGTCTTTTAAAAAATTCAACAGATGAATTGAATGACACAGTGGATGATTTTGTTAGTGAGCCAAATAATAGAATCAAATACTTATCAAGATTACATTGCAAATGACAAATAAAATGTCATTGAAAAGAGATGCAGAAGTTACATAAAAAAATAATGGAAGAAAAAGAGAGGAGCAAATAATAAAAGAAATAGCAATGTTCCAGAAATGACAAAAGTTATTCATTCTATGATTGAACAAGTTCACTGAATTGTTAAACAGCATTAATTAGTCATATTCTGGTGAATTTTCAGAACAACTTGAATAAAGAAAAAAATCTAGAATTCTCCTGAGGGAAAAAATATGATATTATCTACATAGAAAAGAGAATAATTTGTCATTCTTTTTCTTAAAAGATCTTATTTATTTGTTTGACAGATAGAGATCACAAGTAGGCAGAGAGGCGGGCAGAGAGAGAGAGAAGAGGAAGCAGGCTCCCTGGGATCATGACTTGCTGAAGGCAGAGGTTCTAACCCACTGAGCCACCCAGGTGCCCCTAATTTGTCATTCTTATCAGTAAATTTAGTACCAGAAATTCTTTCTTATAAAAAAGAGAAAGGCAAAAAGAAATTTATAAACACATGCATCAGAAATTCCTATCAACAGGGGCGCCTGGGTGGCTCAGTGGGTTAAAGCCTCTGCCTTCGGCTCCGGTCATGATCCCAGAGTCCTGGGATTGAGCCCGGCATCAGGCTCTCTGCTCAGCAGGGAGCCTGCTTCCCCCTTTCTCTCTGCCTGCCTCTCTGCCTGCTTGTGATCTGTCAAATGAATAAATAAAATATTAAAAAAAAAAAAGAAATTCCTATCAACAAATTTAGTACCAGAAATCAAGGAAGCAATGTTTTAAAAATTCTGAGTGAATATGACTTTGAAGTGCTAATTCTTTACTCTTACAAATTAGCATTGAATTGTGTTGGTAACTTAAAGTCATTTTTAGGCATAAAAGGACTGAGAGTTTTGCCCCACAAATTCTTTCAGCAAGAATTTCTTAAGGATAGCTATAGGGAAAAAAAAAAAAACATTAATACGAGAAAGAGAAAATTTAGACATAAAATGAAGTGTGAAGCAAATAAATGGGTAAAAAGTTATTTAATTTTTAAGTTAAATGAAGTGAGATCAAAAACAAACATTGAGAAATTATTCTGAATCTATAGGCAAAGGTACAGAAGTTAAACTTTTATGAGTTAGAGAAGTTACCG
The DNA here is from genome assembly GCA_003697995.1 of Taxidea taxus jeffersonii. Classification (NCBI taxonomy): domain Eukaryota; kingdom Metazoa; phylum Chordata; class Mammalia; order Carnivora; family Mustelidae; genus Taxidea; species Taxidea taxus. Next base: position 31,321 of record RCUC01116097.1, on the reverse strand, counting down.
TAAAGTTGATGGGTTGTAATGAAACAGGAAGGAACAGATATTTTGCTAAGCCATATTTCTTAAGTAGAAGTGATGAATTAAAAACAAAAGCTATTGTTTATTTAATGCTTACTGTGTGCCAAACACTATCTATATTAAGTCCTTTAAAATACATTATGCTATGTATATTTAACATTTCTAAGATTCTAGCAATAGTGCCTTCATTCTCAAAATATTTTAAAAGAAAAAGAGATGAATGAAGGAAAGGGCTGTTGGTCACACAGCTGAGATGTGACGCAGCCCAGACTCAAGCTCACAAAGTCAAAATCCAAAGCCACTATTATCAAGTACTATGTATACTAATCCTTGGAGAAAAGGTGGAGTACAGAGTCAAATACCCAAATGCTGGTGAAGAGATAATGGAGAATCCTCTCATAAAATAAGAAGTCACTGAGATGAGTTGAGTAACAATAAGAGTGAAACACTTGAGAAAAGACCACACATGATTGAAGATCTACACACCTTCAGAGAAGTCAAAATTACAGCCATCTTGTGGGCTGCCAGGAATGCCTTCCATGTCCATTTCCAAGTCCATCGTGATAACGGCTATTCCTAGTGGTAAGGATTTCCTGTGTTCTTACATGGCCAAGTACTGTGGCTAAGATTTCTCTGTTCTCTACTATCACATGCATTCTTATTATAAAGCTACTAAATTGCAGCTCTGTGAGGAAAAGAAGCATGTTCTTTAACTCACCCATGTATATCCCTTATGTAGAACTGTGTCTGGCTCAAAACAGATATACAATAAACATTTGTTGAATGAATGAATGAATAAATAATAAATAAACAAATCCAGCAATATTTATTGACTGTCTAATACGAGCCAGGTACTATTCTAAATACTGAGTACACAGCTGTGAACAAACCAGAAGGAAATCTATCCTTGCCATCATGGAGTTTATATTCCAGGGAGGGAGATGGACCCTAAACAAAATAAATATATAAAGTATACTGTATATTTGGACAGTGAAAAGAGGGGGGAAAAAGCAAACCAGGGAATAGAAATAAGAATCTGGGGAGGGATATGTTTGTTGAAACTTTAGAAACGATGATAGGGAAGGCCTCGTTGACATTTGAGTAAAAGGCTAGAGATGGTGAGGGAGTGAGCCATGTAGATAGAGGGAGGAAGAACATTGCCAACAGCGTACAGCAAGTGTAAAGATACTGAAGTGGGAAGGTGTTGGTGTGTTTAAGGAAGCCAGTGCTGCTAGAGCAGAGGGAGAGGCAGAAAAAGCAACAGGAGATGAGTTAGAGTTAACAGATTTGCTCTGAGTAAGAGGGAAAGCTAGCAGAAGGATTTGATGTGGACAATTCAGGATTTGATCAGATTGCTTTTTAACAGAATCACTCTAGGTTCTAGAATATAGCCTGCTAGAGGGCAAAGGTAGAATTAGTTCTGTCACTAATCCAGGTGGAAAAACTAGAGTGGCAGTAGTGGTAAGAAGTTGTCATATTCAGTATATATTTTTGAAGCCAGAGTCATCAGGGTGTTTTGACGGACTGGAGGTGGTGTGTCAAGGAAAGAGGAATTTAGAGGGACTCCAAAGTCTCTGAGCTAAGCAGATGGCAGAGTTGGGGAGGATGTGGAGAAATAGTTCGGGAAAGGGGGTTTGTGACCTGAGTCAGTTCTGGACAAGCTAAATTGGATACAGAGTTGCCCCTTGCACAAAGATTAGGGGCTCAGACTCCCAAAAGGTCAAAATCCACATATAACTTTGACTCCTTTAGAACTTAATTACTAATAACCTACTGTTGACCAAAATCTTATTGATAACATAAAGCCAATTAATACATATTTTGCATGTGTATTACATACTATATTTTTATAATAGAGTAAGCTGGAGAAAAGAATGTGTTATTAAGAAAATCATAAGGGAAAGGAAATATATTTGTAGTAATGTACTGTATTTATCAACATAAATCTGTTTATAAATGGATCTCTGCAGTCCAAACCCATGTTTCTCAAAGGTCAACTATATTTGGATAACCCCATTTAAAAGGAAAATTCTTGACTAGAGATAAAAATTTGAAAATTATCGGCCTTAATTTCATGCCCTCCCAAAATTCATATGTTGAAGCCCTACCCTCAATGTGACTTTATTTTTGGAGATAGGCCCTTTAAAGAGATAATTAAAGTTAAATGAGGTTGTAAGAATGTGGCACTAATTCCAATATGACTGATGTCCTAAAAGAAGTTTTGAACACAGAGGATGTGAGGATATAGCAAGAATGAGGCCATTTGTAAGCCAAGGAGAGAGGCCACAGGAGAAACCCAAATCTTCTCTTACCTTGATCTTGGGCTTCCAGCCTTCAGAACCATGAGAAACTCAATTTCTGTTTAAGCCCCCTGATCTGTGATATTTTGTTATGGCAGCTCTCACATGCTACTAACAGTATTTAATGCCATGGACTACATAATTTCACCAACATTGTAGGTATAGGTAGAACAGAAGAAATCCAAGGTGCCCTGGGGTTTTTTCAGTATTTTGAGGTTGGGGTAGATAGAAAGGAACTAGAAAATGAAACTAAGAAAAATAGCAGATAGGAAGAAAACCAGGAGAGGGTAGTGTCCTGAAAGCTAAGGGAAGAAAGTATGTCAAGGAAAAGGAAATGAACAATTCTGGTAGCAATTACCTCTGATAGGTCAACTAATATGAAGACACAGTGAAACTTCCATTAGGCAGATGAGAAATGCATTATTTTTTCACAAAATTCATGAATTTTGGGTGTTTCAGTTTTAAGTGACTTTGATTCAATCTCATTAGGATTTTTAAGCTAAACTAATATCAGAATGGAAGACCTTGAAAGCTTATTTTCAGAGAAAATCAATTTTCCTTTCTAATAGTTAGTGATGTATATAAATTCATAAATTATCAGGAATGAGCCAAAAGATGAAGACAAATACATTGTGAAATTTTAGTATTAACACATTTTGGGGGGGTATTTATTTTATTGCCAAGAGCTGCAAACATTAAAATTCATTGATTAAGTAGGTGAAAAGACATACAAATGGCTAACAGACACATGAAAAAATGTTCATCATCACTAACCATCAGGGAAATTAAAATCAAAACCACATTGAGATACCCTTTATACCAGTTAGAATGGCAAAAGTTGACTAAGCGAGAAACAAAAAATGTTGGAGAGGCTGTGGAGAAAGGGGAACCCTCTTACACAGTTGGTGGGGAAACAATTTGATATAACCACTCTGGAAAAGAGTGTGGAGGTTCCTCAAAAAATTAAAAATAGAGTTACCCTATGACCTAGCATTTGCACTACAGGGTATTTACCCAAAGATACAGATATAGTGAAAAGAAAGGCCAAATGCACCCCAACATTCATACAGCAATGTCCACAATAACCAAATGCTGGAAAGAGCCAAGATGCCCTTTAGCAGACGAATGGTTAAGAAGATGTGGTCCATATATACAATGGAATACTACTCAGCCATCAAAAAGGATGAAAATTCAACTTTTGTATCAACCTGGGTGGGATTGGAGGAAATTATGCTGAGTGAAATAAGTCAGGCTGAGAAAGTCAATTATCATATGGTTTCATTTACTTGTGGAACATAAAGAATAGCATGGAGGACATAAGGAGAAGGAAGGGAAAAATGAAGGGGGGGAACCAGAAGGGGAGAAAAACCATGCAAGACTATGGCCTTGGAGAAACAAACTTAGGTTTTTAGAGGGGAAGGGTGTGGGGGATGGTTTAGCCCAGTGAGGGGTATTAATGAGGGCATTTAATACATGGAGCACTGGGTGTTACACAGAAACAATGAATCATGAAATACTACTTCAAAAACTAATGAAGTACTATATGGTGATTAACATAACATAAAAAAATAAAGAAGAAAAGGCAACAAATTTTATAAAAAGGGAAAATTAAATAAAAATATGGGCAAACATTAGGAAAATTGGTAAGAGATTCAAGTTTGGAAAAGCCAATGATTGAAATCAGGACTCAACAACAAATTAATTATTTGAGTTCTCAGAGAAAATAATCAGTTATTTCAACCAATGTTGAACTTCCTTAGCAATCTGTAGATAAATACACACAGGGCTCCAAAACAGTGTTAATTAGCAGTGTGCAAAATTTTGATTGAGAGGTTAGTCATGTGTTAGTCAAAAAAACAATCATGATGAAAATATTGAGCCTTGAAAAGTTAAGTATCTTGCCAATATTCCACAGTAAGTGGTTAAAAAGAAGCCCGTGTGTGTGTGTGTAAGGAATAAATCGTTAGATTTTGAAGATAATGATTATCAGTATTTGCTGTTTAAAGCTACTCTTTCCTATTTTACGTATTCCTATTTGTTTTCACTTGTTTCTTATTGTTTCTTTGGGCTTTGCCCTTAGCTGGCTTCCTACAGTATTTGTCACAGCACAACTCACCTGGAAGTCTGTTTCATCTTTTCTCAATATTTCTCTGGTTATACTGCATGCAGTACTCAGTTAAGAAAATATTCTGTTGGGGAGGGTATGTGCTATGGTGAGTGCCGTGAATTGTGTAAGACCGATGATTCACAGACCTGTGGCCCTGAAGCAAATAACACATTATTTTTATTGGTGGGTTTTATGGAGGGCATGTATTGCATGGAGCACTGGGTGTGGTGCATAAACAATGAATTCTGTTATACTGAAAAGAAATTAAATAAATAAAAAAATCAAAAAATAATAAAATAAAATAAAAAGAAAATATCCACTTTTAGTTTGCTTAGGAGTTTGATTAAATACATGAAGAATGGGACCGTCAGCCAAGTATTATACTTACGAAAGTATCATTGAAGGTGTGCTTAATGTCACATAGTTGCCAGAGTCATGATTCTTTTCTCAGATAGTTATGTCATATCAAAAGCATGATGCCAAACACTCACTAAATCTTACCACCAGCAAGGAATTTAACAATCTGGCCCAATACTCTCGTTTTAAAGTGAGAAATAGTGAGATACATAGAAACCTTATGACATGCAGAAAGTTACATGTCTAGAAAATTACAGACCTTGAATTACTTCTAGGTCAATTAACCAAAACATCATTCTTTCCAAACAACTCATTATCTCTTTCTCCAGTCAAAAAAACAGTATTAATCCTCACATTCTCAAATTCTGCTTTCAAAGCAGTCCATGCTATTTATTAAAAACTAAATTTTATAATAATAATAGGCTGGACATTTCAGCCCGTAGCTCAAAAATTGATTCTACTCTCATTTCAACCAATGAACATCATTTTGTTCATTAAATTGTCTGCATAATAGAAAATTTATCATCTAGGGGAAGATAAAGAACATTTCTGGATTCAATTTTCCTTTTTTTCAGAAAATTATTAAGCAGTTTTGTAATTCACTGAAGTGTCAGTATGTCACTTAAGTGATCAACTCGAATGATTATGGTTTTCCAGAAATTTCTATTAAATCATTATTAAAAGAGCTTGAACATTTCTAATTATGAGAAAAAAATAATTAAAATAATAAGCTTAGCTTTTCACTAACCAACCAAGAATATGAATTTTTATAAGGCAAAGTATGAAGCATTTTTAAGGAATCTTTGGTTTTATAGCCTGGTTCATATTTTGTTGAAGGCAATATGCTATAACTAGGGACATAGGGAGCCATGACCTTATCTCTTAGATTATTTCTGTTATTTTTTTCCTCATTGAACCCCTCCCCTATTACCATGTCCTTGATATTTAAAACGCTGAACTGCTTCCATTTTCTGTGTAATCAGGAACAACCCTTTTAAATGCTGAATTCTGTTTCTGCAGTACTTCTCTGCCCATTTCATCCTTAAGAATGTCAAAGTCTAGTTCTCCCTAATACTCCTGCTGCAGCAACATTTAGTTAAAACCTCTATTCAAACACTTTCTCCATAGTTCTATAGTTAGCTGGATATGTATTTTCCCTGCTAGACTATGTCCGGTAAGAATGAAATCTTACCATTTGCGACGACATGGATGGAACTAGAGCGTATTATGCTTAGCGAAATAAGTCAACTGGAGAAAGACAACTATCACATGATCTCCCTGATATGAGGAAGTGGAGATGCAACGGGGGTGGGGGTTAAGGTGGTAGGAAAAGAAAAAATGAAACAAGATGGGATCTGGAGGGAGACAAACCAAAAGAGACTCTTAATGTCATAAAACAAACTGAGGGGCGTGGGGGGAGAGAGGGGTTGGGAGAGGGTGGTGGGGTTACATTATATGTTTAAATAAAAAAGCTTAAAGAAAAAAAAAAGAATAATATCTGTAATAGAAAATACCAAAAATCCTGGTACACTGTAGATCAAACATATGTCCTAAATAAATGAAGAATGGAATGAGTTAAGATATACAAGGGCTATATGAATGGACGGAAAAAATTCAATGTATATTCTTATTAATAGAAAAAGAACACATATTGCAAAACTAGCTTGTGCCTATTCATGTAGTAGTATATGGATAAACAGAAGACAAATCTCAACAAAGGAACATAGGCAATTAATGGCAACACTTTCTAATTAATGCTCTGAAACCATTTGGTGTCAATTTTGCAGCTCAGTAACTCCCTTGCAGTTAGAGTGACTGCATGACATGTTCCAAGCAATCAAATGTCAAGAGAAATATTATGGGTCATTTTTTGGCCAAGATGGTTAAATATCTAGTGTGTTTTCCCTTTTCTCTTTTTCCTACTTCAATGAGGCTGAGAAGGACAGAAAGCTAAGGTAGAGAACCAGGTGATGGAAGAATTTCAGATCCCTGAGTCAGCAGTTGGAGGAAAATCTACTCAGGATTTTATATGAATAAACAATGTTGGAATTTACAGGAGGGAGAGTAAACCTTTATTTCGTTAAGCTGTTTGTTGTTTGTTATAGGAGCGAGGGTTAATTACCATGACAGTGTATAAAACCGAATAATCTCAAGAACAATATATAATATAAAAAGCAAATGGCATGATGATACTATATATGAAAATACTAAAAGCATGATAAATAATATTATTTACTTTGTAACAAAATGTAACAAAACCACATAAATATGCAGGAAAAGAGATCTACAAAATTCAATGTGATGGCTACTTTTAAAGTACTCTGCGTTGTGGTGGAGTACTCTGGAAGTTTCAATTGTATCTGTAATGCTCTCTTTTTATTAAATTCTGAATCAATTCTGACAAAATGTTAAAATTAAGTTGAACAGAGTGCGGAGCTCCTGGATGTTAAGTCACTCTTGGTTGTTGGGATTTTTCCCCCCTTAAGTCAAGCAGAGAAAGTCAATTATCGTATGGTTTCACTTATTTGTGGAGCATAAGGAATAACACAGAGGACATGGGGAGATGGAGAGGAGAAGTGAGTTGGGGGAAATTGGAGGGGGGAGATGAACCATGAGAGGCTGTGGACTCTAAGAAACAAACTGAGGGTTTTGGAGGGGCACAGGGTGGGAGGTTGGGTGACCCTGGTGGTGGGTATTATGGAGGGCACGTATTGCATGGAGCATTGGGTGTGGTGCATAAACAATGAATTCTGGAACACTGAAAAGAAATTAAAAAAAAATAAATTTTTTAAAAAGTCAACTTATAATGACTAGGAGGAGGTTAGGTAGAAGTTAATAAATTGTGAGTAGTTTGTGTATATTCATTAAATTTGTGTATATTCATCAAACTCATAGAATTAGATCGAAGCACAAATCATAAAACCTGAAAAACAGAAGTCTTTCTCCTTTGCCAAGAAATGCATTTTACTTAGAGGGTATAAACTTATGAGCTGCCCCAAAGTTAGAATGGTTTGGAAAATACAAAGTGAGGCAGAGATTTCGTCAAATTCATAAACCCCACAAGCTGGAACATATTCACAATGGAGCACAGGTACATGAGCCCACAAACAGATTTCCCTGGGAACAGTCTGGTCCCTGCATCTGTTAATGTCTCTGCTTTCCAGTCAAGCATGGGCAGTTGGCCCCACCTAGGACCTTGTTCTCAGGATTCCCGCAGCACCTAGTTTTCAGCCCTAGGCAAGCAGAACACAATGCAGACTTCCTTGGCTTGTCCCCACCTCCGTCTTGTTGCTGGTTTTCTCAGTATTTGCTGCCTAGGCAGTTCATAGCTGGGCTCAGTGCCATCACAGCCCCCTCGGTCTAGCTGCAGGCTCATGTGCGTCTGCACAGTCAAGCAGGAAAGAAGTACCCTGATTGCATCTCTTGATACATTCCTGCAGCAGCAATGATAAATGGAGGTCTTGGGCAAAACTTTGTTGGTTCACAAGCTGGCTCCCTTCCTGGGTAGCAGAAAGATAAACAGAACTCCACAGCCACTGGCCAAAATTTTAAAAGTTTATACAGAAGCCTTACCTGGGTTCAGTCAGTATTGAGTACAGATGGTCTCCACGCCTTGCTCTCTTAAGGTTAGTGGCTCCTTGTGTGAGCATGGTGCATGGAAGGTTAATTCCAAAGACAGGGGTGGAGTGAGGAACCTCTGATTGCCTTGGTCCATTTCATAGGTCAGTTGGCAGCCATGTCTTCTTGAGGGAGAAAAACCAAAAGAGACTCTTAATGGAAAGTCTTTTAAGTTTGTCTCTGGGCCTCCCACAACCTCTTTTGCTAACTGCCCCCACTCAGTTGCATTTCATTTTTTAGGTACCTTGACCTTTGAACTTCATCCACCCTTGAACTGCAAATTGTCTCTAATGCTCTCATTTTCACTTTGACTAAAACTTATTCTCACTAATGGGTTAACTCCCTAATGTTGTAATACTTTTAAGCTTTTTACCTCCAGCTGTAGAAAGACTTTCTCCTCACCAGTGGCAATGAGTTAAAAAAGTGTCAGGTTCAAAAATTTAATGTGTTAGTTATTAACATAACTAGCACATTATTAGTGTTCACTATGTTCCAGGGACTCTTTGAATTGTTTTAACATGTATTAAATGTGTATTAACACATTTAACCCTCATTAACAATTCTATAAAATAGGCACTATCATTGTCCTTATTTTGCAAATGATGACAATGAAGCCCAGAGTAGTAAAAAGATGTTTCCACGGCAAATAGCTAAGAAATGGGGCAGCTAGGTTTGGAAGAGGTCAGAGCCAATAATATCCAGCTTTGGGGAAGAAGATAGAGGAACTTTGCTACATATTAAGGATAATGTGATGATGACATGGGGGCTCCTGGGTGACTCAGTTGGTTTAGCATCTGCTTTTAGCTCAGGTCATGATCCTGGGGTCCTGGGATTCTGCTAAACAGGGAGTCGGCTTCTCCCTTTTGCTCTGCCCCCTGCCTTATGTGTGTACACATATGCTCTCTCTATATAAAATAAAATAAGGTATGATAATGGCATGATCATTTCACCACAATAAATGGTGTCAGGTAAATGAGCCAATATTTCAACTGATTATAGTTACTGGCACTAACAAAGTTATCTCAGCATTGCCTACCATATTTCCTTCATTAGTATGCAACACCATAATTGCTATGCAATCATTAAAGGAACACCAGAATAGGAAACAAGGAATTGATCTAGGTAATTTTAAAACTCTTTTCTGCTCTAATACTCTATAGAAGGGTCTAGTTAGTTTTTTGGCTTTATCTTATTATAGTTTGTTGCTCCAGGAACACAATCATCTAATCACATCTTAAACATTAAAAAAAAAAAAAGGAAAGAAAAGAAAGACTTAATTCCTAAGGTCCACTGTTCAGTGTCTTAATTTCGAGCCCTTTTCAACTGATTGTGAGCTCAGTCGTGAGTCCTGATGCTTGTTGAAATAGTCATTCCATTTCAGACTCCATTGCTAATTCAGTTCTGGAAACAATAGTATGCTATTCAGATGGTAGTCTGCTGGGGTCAAGTGGAAAGGGCTAAAAATAACAGCGTAGTAGGCAACAATGAGTTGGCAAATCCTAGAATACACTGGTAGTGGAAACGGGCTTTGGGGCAGACATGGACAGAAAAAGCAAAAACAAAAACAGAACCAACCCAGATATGGGGAGGAGGAGATGGACATCAGGAAGTGTAACAGACAAGCTCGTATCTGTGAGGACTGATAGGGAGCTTCTTCCTGAAATCTAACACCAAGAACAGCAGGCGCAGGCAGTTCATCGGGGCATGCCCTTGTGAGGCTGAAGAATCAGCAGCAATTAAACACCCAAGATGACATGTGGAGAGTTTCACCATGGAGATCTATAAACAGGGAAAGTAAAACCCAGGAATCTGGAAGTCTTGCATAGGAGGATCCCAGCAGTCCTAGGTAAAAAGAACAACTGGACTCAAGTCTAAGTTACCAGAGAGAGAGACTGAGCTTCAGGGAGTAAGTCCCGACTGGAGAGAAAGTTCCGAACCACATCAACTGCAAGAGTAAGTCGAAGTCTAGCCCCAGAGTGTTCTGATGGTTCTGCTTAAATGGTCTTGCCTCGGATTCTTCCAAATGAGAGATTTGTGACTTCATCAATACTTCCAGACCTAAGCACTTCTCTTTCTTCTTGTTCATCATTTGAGACACCAGCAAGAACTGATTTTTGTTGCAGCCATTATGTCAGAGGCAGGGATATGAGCCTGATGCTTGCGGGGTTCCTGGAAGGGAAATGCCAATGTGGTTCCTGCTACATTGCCTTGTTACTTATCAACGGGAGGTCAAGACAGTGTGTTCTGCTCATTGAGAAAGCTTCCTTGAATATGTACCAAAGCTTAGCTTGGCTGAGAATGTGGAACAGAACAGTCACATTTACCCAGAGTTGAGCAGGAGCCTGGTTAAAATGTCAGCTGTGGCAGGAAAGAATTCTTAGTTTATCTGCAAGGGCTTGGACAGCCCATCTAAATGCCTTGTTTTGAAAACTTCTTGGCAGAGTTTTTCAAAAGAAAGCTTTCAAAGTATACACATCCATTTTTTAGAAATCTACTGAATTTGGATGAAATCTGCAGTTGCTTACTAAATGGGGGCCATCACCCTCTCTTGGTTTTACTTTCTTTTTGGTCCAGTCTAGAGACCACCCATCCTGTGTGACATCAACCACTCTGTGGCCAATATATGAGGTTCTTGATTCATTTGTTCTTGTCCATTGGACTAGCCCTGAAACTTCACCTCTAAAGTTTAATTCTAGAGCGCTATTGATGACAATCCTCAGTTACATGGGTTGGTATGCTTACAGGAGCACAACCTCTGGGGCCACCCTTTTGTACTGTTGTATGTCTCTTGTCAATTATCTTAACCATGATTTGTATAATCAGATTCATTAACTCTTCAGGTTCTATTTTTTTCTTCTCCTTAAAAAAGTTAAAATTGATATTATTTTGAACAAGGTAGGCTTAGTAGATGGTGTTGATTAACAGTGTTGAGTGCATTAATTGTAGGTGTTATTTCTTAAAATTATAGGAATAAACCTATAGAGTGAATATTTTATTATAGTGGTATTTTAAAAGTCCAGGTGTAAGAAAAAATATTTTGGTACGGCTGGGTGACTAAGTCTGTTAGGCATCTGCTTTCAGCTCAGGTCTAGATCCTGGGATCTAGTTCCACATTGGGCTCCTTGCTCAGCAGGGATCCTGCTTCTCCCTCTGCTTGCTTTGCTCCCAGCTTGTGCTCTCTTTCTCTGACAAATGAATAAATAAAATGCTAAAAAAAAGACAAAATATTTTTATTTTTTCCCAAATGATAGTCAATATCAGATGTTTAAAAAGTGATTTTTTAGATTCTACCATAAGCTTTCTACTCATTCTTTTTTTCTTTCTTTTTTCTTTTTTTTGGTACAGTCTCATGGTTTTACCACTTATAATCTCAAACGTTCAAATGTACATTTCATGTCCAGAACACTATTCAGAATCAGTGTGACTATATAATCCCCTTGAATGTCTCCTGGTCACTATTTCCAAATCCCTCTGCTCTCATGGAGGAACTCTGTGTATAAGTGAATGATACCGCAACCCAGCATCGAGCTGGGTTGTCTTTTTTGGTCATCAAATGCAAACAATGCCTATCTTGTCACCTGCATATCTCTCTAGGCTTTCCATTTATTTCCAACCCCCATTTCCCTGCTACTATTCCAGTTCAGGCAACCATCCTCACCTGTAATATTATAAGCATTCCCTAACTGTCCTTCCTGCCTCTAGATTTTTCCTCACTCCAAATCACTATCTTTTTAACTTATTTTATTTAAATTCCATTAGTTAACATATAGTGTAACATTAGTTTCTAATGTAGGGTTCATTTATTCATCAGTTGCATGTAACACCCAGTGCTCATTGCATCACGTGTCCTCCTTAATGTCCATCACTCGGTTACCCCAACCCTGCCCCAGCAACCCTCAGTATGTTTCCTATGATTGAGTCTCTTACGGCACTCCAAACCATTCTCTACTCAGTCTCACTGCCTTCAACCCCATCACCACAGTTCCAGCCAGAATGACCTTTTTAAAATGCAAACTTGATTCTATCAGTCCTGAAATAGATATCTTCTAATGTTCTCCCATTGCTCGGTTAGGATAAAAATGCTTCAGTAGTACAGCTTAAGCCTCCCCATGACCTGAGCCCCACCTATGGCTCTGGCCACTTGTTCCTTCTCCCCCTACTTCTCTCCATTCTCTAGAAGGGTATTCTGGTTATCTATCTGTTATTAACGTCTATTAATTTTACAATGATCAACTGGTATAATTTCAATCCCTTCATATTTGTTTGGATCTGCTTTAAAACCCCAGCACATGGTCACTTAGGAGTAATGTTTCATATCATTTGAAAAGAATACATATTCTACAGTTCTGTCAATGTTTCCTACAGTGTTTTTTTTTTTTTTCCCCTGCTGAGCAGAGAGCCTGATGTGGGGCTCGATCCCAGGACCCTGAGATCATGACCTGAGCCGAAGGCAGAGGCTTAACCCACTGAGCCACACAGGTGCCCCTCTACACTGTTTTTTTTAAAGCTATGTATCGAGGTGCAAACAAACTCAGTGTTTTCATATTATTCTGGTAAGTTTGCATCTTATTCAATGTGAAACAGTCACCTTTGTCTCTAATAATGATTCTTGCACCTAAAATTACTTTATCTGATAACATGGGGTATAATTTATCTTAAAATTATCTGTGTCCTTATATTTAAAGTTAGTATCTTTTAAGTGATATAAACTGGAACTTTATTTTGTTATTCAGTCTGGCAATCATTATCTTTCAATTGCAATGTTTGCTTTCATATTTAATGTAAATATGGGAATATTTGGGTTTAAATCTATCATCTGACTACATTTTCTATTTGTCCCACTTATTCTGTGTTCCTGCTTGGGTTCACATATGGCAGAATTTTGTGTTACAAGCAAAGCAAAATATGTTGAAAACATGTTAGTTATTGAATCTTATGCCAAACCCACATAAAATGTGTTTCAATGCTTGGCTTCTATAATCCCTTATTTTAGAAATGGTTTGCTTATAGGATAGATACTTTGTCGTAATTCAAGTCATTGTAATCAAAAGCAAGTGAAGCAATTTGATTTTAGAGTAATTTTTTTATTCATGATATGCGACAAATTATAGATATAATAGATACACCAGACTCACAAAAGGAAAGAGCTCTATCTTCATGATTATTATAGGGTATGTTTTTTACGTCTTTCATTTTTTTTGTTACAAAGAACTTTGTGGGAATATACACTTTGGAATAATGAAATAACATTATTTCCCAAGAGCCAGACTTTCTCAGTACAACATAATGAGGGGGTCTGTCTGTGAATGGTAGGCAGTTTTATAAAATTTCTAAAAGCCAATCCCAACCTAAAGCCAGAGACTACGGTCATAATTTGATAGGGAAGGAGAAAGGAAAAACACATTGATCATTGTAATTTTGTTGTAAACAATTCAACTGAAGGAGATTCCATTCTCAAAGAACATCAAAATGAATCAGAAAAATAGTTGGATGATATCAAACAGAGGGGAAAGCAAAAGGCAATCATTGCATTTTTATTAGATGGCCTGGAAAAAACATATCAACTGTACTCCAAAATCAGGTGATCCAAATTTCTGGTAAACTTTTTAAAAAGAAAGAGACAAAAGAAAAGAAGAGTGAAAGAAGAGAACCTATGTATTCGTAGAAAAGAGTTAAAATGCTGAAAGTCGGCTGTCAATTGGTTAGAGTGGAGGGCTAGTAAATGACATTATGTAACTATGCGCCTTGTGTAGCAGGCAGCCTGCTTAGGTAAAGAGGTTTGGTAGTCATTGCAGAGCCATTGGTTTCTAGTTTTGAAGAAACTGCAGAGGGAGAAGTAGTGTTCTCGGTGAGTGAAAAAGTAAATAAATAAAAAGGACGTCTTTGGTGCCTATATCTTCAGAAGGCTATTACAATTTGACTTTAGGATAAACCACTGGCATTCTCTTTGAATACAGAAATGTTTTCACTGCCTCACTATTTTCTCTTGAATTCCTTCTTTTTTTTTCTTTAAAGATTTTATTTATTTGTTTGAGACAGATGGAGAGGGGCAGAGGGAGAGGGAAAAGCAGGCTCACCCCTGAGCATAGAGACTGAACTGGGGCTCAATCCCAGAACCTTACGATCACAACCTGAGCCGAAGGCAGCCCTTAACCGACTGAACCACCAGGCACCCCTTCTCTTCAATTCCTATTCCTTTTAGTATCAAAGGATTTCTTTTGAGATATTGAACTCGAACCACAAGTTTGCTGCATTTTTCAGCATTCCCTGAAAGTCAAAATGTTACTGGATGATTTCTTCACCAAGAAGCACATTCATTCATTCATTCATTCACAGGAGAGTTTCTGCATGTGGAGCATTAACCCTGGGGCCCACGAAGCCTGGTTGTGTTTGACCTCAGACCAGGCACACCCTTAGCTTACACACTGTCTAGTTCGGTGACTGCCCAGCACCTACTCTGTATATTTATGCCTCAGCAGAAATTACAAACAGGACATGCCAGAGACCTGTGGAATTGCCAAAACAATGAATCTATAAATGTTAAGACTGCAAAAGCCAAAAGCACTTTTTCCCCTAGAAGTATAATTTCTAATGCTGAAAAAGCTGGATGATATGAGATCAAATACACATTCCCAGAAGAAAACTGGTTCTGGATTTTGGCCAACATATCTTATTAAAAAGACATTCCAAGAGACTGTGTCATCTGTTCTTACAGGGGTGTCACATGGGTTTGGCCTCAACTTAGAGTAGGCTGTTAAAAAACAAAGTGTGTTTGGAGCATCTCAAAAACCTCCTACTCAGGCCTAAAGTATATCTTATAATAGCAAAACATTCCAGAAATTATATCCAAGAGTCTATCTTTTTTTGTCAAAAGTATTAATAATGCTGCCTTGTTGCCTATTGTGCCCATAATCTTGGCATGTATGCCTTATTATTTCTTAAGGTAAATTCCTAGACCTACTGGCATAAAGTTTAAGCACTTAAAATTTTTAAATATATTGCCTGATAACATAACTAGTGATTTCCTAACTTGCCTGTGAATATATGTAGGCTGGGTCAAGGATCAAGTATAGCATTAAGAGTCATAAAAAGGCTTTTAATTTTTATTTATTTTTATTTTTTAAAAGATTTTATTTATTCATTTGACAGAGAGAGAGAGAGATCACAAGTAGGCAGAGTAGCAGGCGAAGAGAGAGAGAGAGGGAAGCAGGCTCCCTGCCAAGCAGAGAGTCCGATATGGGGCTCGATCAGGACCCTGAGATCATGACATGAGCCAAAGGCAGAGGCTTAACCCACTGAGCCACTCAGGTGCCCCAAGGCTTTTAATTTTTAGACTTCAAGTCTCTTGCCTCCGACTAAGTTTTCTCCTAAGAGTAGTCGGGGGTTAGCCGATAGAATAAAAATCTCAGTGATAGAGAATCAGAAGACAGGGATTCAAATCCTGAATCTAGTAAATAATTGCAGAAACTTGGGAAAGTCTTATATTCTGTTTGAGCCTCAGTCTCATACATAAAATTGTGTGGCAGAACTAGATGATTTCCCCGGTTCTATTTTGGCTTTGCAATTCTGTGATGGAAGTGGGAAATTTAAAAGGTCAATATGGACATTTACTTTCTCTAAAATCTAACTCTGTCCTTGCTTTACTGTCTGTTAAGCTTGAAATGTCAGAGGTTTCCTTTAGTTTAAATTTCTTAAATAACAACGAATTTCATAGACTAATTCCTTACATAAATATAAATTAAATGCTTAGAACTTGGGTCTTGCAAGAATGCATAAGGCACCACCTCTAGACTTAAGAAACTCAGACAGGTGTGCAAAGAAACCATTCCACAAATGATCAGCAGACAGGCATCAACAGTCTTCAGAGATAGTTAGAAGAACGCTTAGGAGACCACAGACAAGACTTCTCAAGTGAGGCACCATTTAAGCTAAAATTTTAAAGGTATACACACTTTTGCCAGGTAGATAAAATGGAAAAGGGAATTTCTTTGACAGGTGTCGTACAAATACACATGGATGACTGAAACATTCAGTAAGAACAGAAAAAAATGGTTACATCAAATATACCACTAGAAGAAAAAACTGCATTCTTTTTCTGTCATAAAGCAAATAGCTGTGATTTGAAAGTCTCATGCTCCTCATAAGTCATTTTTGCCAGATGTTCAACTTTTCTCCATTGTAACTTGTTTACAAAGCAACGTTTTATGATATACTTCTTTATTGTAAGAGAAGTCTCAAATCCTTCTTTCATCTTTATCCTCATGCATTTTTAATATTCATCAGTGATACTGAGGTTCTTCTCTCTATTCTTAAGGATGATATTCAGTTCCTTTGACTCTCTTTTAAAATTACATTTAATGCCACTCCATGCAGTAGCCACCAGATGGTAATGAAGAGCAGTCTGGCTTCATAGTCTTCTGAGGACCAAATATATCACCACTGTGTCCCACGGAGGCTTCACAGGTTTGTATGGAAAATTCAGTTCCAAACATTGTGTTGGTTTGATAGCAGGCCACTGTAAATCCGTGATGCTTTGACAATTTACTTTGTGTGAACCTTATTTGTGTGTTAAGTTCTGTATTAAGGATTTTGAAGTACTAAAAAGACATGTAGATACATTATATACTTTTCTTTAAAGGTTTTTGCTTTTCCTTATGCTTTTTTTTAAAGGTTTCTGTCATTTAAAAAATTTGGAAGACCAGAATATTTGTGTCTACAATTAGTGAAAATTAATGTGTTTTTAGGTTTACTTTTTTCTTCTGTTTATTAACATATTTGAAGCAGGACTCTCTTTATATCACTAGTAAAATATTGATAAAATTAAAGTGTCTAATGTAAATATATGCAACAAAATTACATGAAATATACAATATGTTTCATATCTTTGCCTTTTGGGCTTATTTAATTGCTAAATATGTTAACTCACTGTCATTTTTTCCCACACTTATAAAGCAAATGGTGATATTTCTTCAAAGGCTTAGCCTTTAAAAAAAAGAGTTTAAAAGTGGTTTATTTTAATAATTGTACGGAATATAATTTGTTTTTTTGCTATATTGTTTTGTAGTCTTCAAAATTTCTATAATAAGCATGCATTATTTGGCTGATTAAAAATCAAAACAATAAGATTTAATGCAGTAATTAATTTAGAACTGAAATTATGGCTCATGTATATTCAACATTTATAAATGTTCACATGTCATGAGTCCTTACTTGTGTCACAAAAATCTAAAAAGCATCCTAAAAGCAATAATGACAATAAGTTGTAACATATGATTCAGGATTCTATTATAATTTCATACCATTTTTTTCAGAAGAATTCAATGGCATTTGAAAGGCAAGAAAACTTTTAACTTATTACTTAAATAATTGAAGTAGCCAATATCCTTTCCCTATTCCATCCCGCTTTCTTCCTCTCCAGCAGTACTATTCCATTACCTTTAATTTGGTGTTTACTTTTTCATGTGGGTTATGTATCACTGCATATATACCCATAAACAATGTATAATATTTTTCATGTTTTAAATTTTATACGGATAATATTTTACTGAAGCTATTATTCTGCCCCTTGATTATTTTGTCTTACATTCTTTTTTTAAAATTTTCAAAGACTTTTATTTATTTATTGACAGAGATCACAAGTAGGCAGAGAGGCAGGCAGAGAGAGAAGAAGGGAAGCAGGATGAAGCAGGATCCCTGCTGAGCAGAGAGCCTGATGCTGAGCTCAATCCCAGGACCCTCAGATCATGACCTGAGCTGAAGGCAGAGGCTTTAACCCACTGAGCCACCCAGGAGCCCCTTGTCTTACATTCTTGACATATACTTGATTTCCTTAATTTTAATTACTTCATAGTAACCCATTTATGCCATAATACAGTATATCCAATTCCCTGTTAAAGGAGATTTAATTTGTTGCTGTTTTCCACTATTACAAATAATATGCTACTTTTCAGTTGCCTTCTTGCAAATATGTTTAAGAGTTTCTATGGGCTGTAATACAGGCATGAGATGGCTTGATCATAGGGCATAATCAGGTTCAACTTTAATAATTACCAAATGGCTTTCCAAGTTAGTTTTACGAGTCCTGTATAACTCTTGAAACAAAACAACATAGATAGAGAAAGGATAAATACTGAATGAACTCACTGATATGTGGAATCTAAAAAAAGTTGAACTCATAGAAACAGAACAGATAGGTTGTTGCCAGAGGCTGAAGGTGGGAGAAATTGGTTGATGTTGACCAAAGGGTATAAACTGTCAATTGTTCATAAGATGAATAAATTCCAGGGATTAAAAGTATAGCATGTTGGCTATAATCAACAATTCTGTATTATGTACTTGAATTTTGCTAAAAAAGTAGATCTTTTTTGTTGTTATTTGTTCTTATTTATTTATATGACAGAGAGAGAGAGAGAGAGCGAGAGAGCGAGAGAGCACACAAGCAGGGGGAGCAGGAGAGAGAGAAGCAGGCTCCCCACTGAGCAGGGAGCCCATGGGGGGGGGGCTCGATCTCAGGACCTTGAGATGAGGGCCTGAGTGGAAGGTGGATGATTAACAAAGAGACTGAGCCACTCAGGTCCCTAAGAGAGTAGCTCTTAAATGTTTTCACCACACATACAAAAGAAGGTAACCATGTGAGGTGATTGATGTATTAACTAATATTGTTGTGGTGATAGTTTCAGAATGTATGTATATGTCAAATAAAACAACAACAAAAAATTACATTTTATTCAAATAGTTCTCCAGGGAAATAGAATAAAATATTGAGCTCCTTAATTTTTGGTCCATCATGAACAAATCATTTAACATATTTAATCTTCAGTTTATTTATAAAAAGAGAAAAATAATATCTAACCATAAATATTTTTTCTGAAGATTCAAATGAAAATAGCTATTAATAAAGGATAATTGCTAATATGATACTAAAGATTATTATCATCATCGTCGTCATTATTACTACTGATATAAGCATGTCAAAAATGCCTTTTGGCTTAAGGAATTTTAAAACTCATTGCATGTACATTACTTTAATTTTGTTTTAAATATAGTTGAAGGAAGATCATCACAGTTATGTATGAAATTGTGCTTCCCCTCCCAACCAAAATCTTAAGTTGAAGTCATAACTCCCAGAACCTCACAATGTGACTGTATTTGGAAATAGGGATTTTTAAAATGTCATTAAGTTAAAATGAGGTTTTAGGATGAACCCTGGCCCAACATGACTGCTGTCCTTGTGAGGAAACTTGAACACAATGATGCATGCATACAGAGAAATGACCATGAGAAGGCAGAGTGAGAAGATGGCCATCAATTAGCCTAGGAGACAGGCCTCAGAAAAAGCAACCCAGCTGACACCTTGATCCTGGACTTCAAGCCTCCAATGTGAGAAAATTAACTCAGGGCATTTAAGGGAAAAATATATATGTATATGTATATATATTTATACTTATCATAAGATAGACACTTGGCAGCAAATTTAACAAGTTTAATTTGGAGCACCATTGGTAACCATAAATTTCCCTTCCTAAGCATTACTATTGGATGCTGGGGGAAAAAAAAATCTGTCACTTGATGGTAGTATTCACTTACTTGTGGAGCATAGGGAATAACATGGAAGACATTAGGAGAAGGAAAGGAAAAGTGAATTGGGGTAAATTGGAGGGGGAGACAAACCATGAGAGACTGTGAACTCTGAGAAACAAACTGAGGGTTTTGGAGGGGGGGGTTGGGTAAGCCTGGTGGTGGGTATTAAGGAGGGCACATATTATATGGAGATGTGGGTGTGATGCATAAACAATGAATCTTGGAACACTGAAAAAATAAAATTAAAAAAATATATGTAAAAAGAAAATGCGCACACGTACTCAAATACAATTAAGGTAAATAATTACTAGGAACAAAGAAAAACAGGTTGAATTCTTTCAAATTTTTGTGTACCAAGCTAGTTGGATGTTTGATAAACTGACAATAATCGCCTTCAATAAGTGCCTTGATGGGAGACTCAAGATCTACATAATCGTCTATGGAAACTGGCAATGAATAAGTTTATCAAACAGGATAGAGATGTTTTTTACATTTTAGTTACAAATGTTTTTCACCTATTTGATTGTTCTATGATCTATGTCATCTTTCTATTAAACCATTAGTCTGTACTACAGTTGTCCATAACCTTTGAAAATCTGGTGAAAGTTATGAAAAGCCTCACAGAAAAGTGTGTATTGTTCCCTGAATATGAAGTTTTATATTAATTTTTAGGGCATTTCATAGGCATGTGGACTATGAAGTGCCCACCCTAAGACTTTAGGAGCAGGGAAATCTATGTTATTTGCTTCTCACCATATCAGAGATAAGGCTTTGTGATGAATTTAGAATATGTGGCTGGCTTAACACAATGATGTTTGGGGGTTGTGCACTTGAACCCAGTTCAAAGTCTATTAAACATAGCAGTGAAAGACTTTTGTTAACTTTAAATAAGGAAGCAATAAGTATAATTTAATACATTCATATTTCTGTATAGTTATATACAGGCAATCAGAAGAATTCACTGACAATCTGAGTCATAATGGATGGAAGTTTATACAAAAAATAATAGTATACTTAGTAACATTTGTAACTTCAGTAAGTTGTAATTTTTTTTATGTTGGAGTTACTTTATATTCATAGTAGCAAAACTACATTCTTGTTAAAGATTTCAGACAGTAACACCCAACATATAACTTCTTTAAGTAATATGAAGAATAACATCAATGAAAAGCTGTGAAATAAAGTAAAATGATATAGCTCTACTATTATCTTCAGTTGACCTTAAGTACTATACACCAGTTAACAAAAATATAATTGGAAGTAGCTACACCAAAGGGTGGAATCTTATTTTTATACCTTTGAAGGTATTAGTATTTAAAATTAGTATTTGAAATTAGTATTTAAAAAATAACTTATCCTTGACAATATAAAACCTCTTTTCCCAAAGCCATTAATTTTTTGATATATATATAGGTATATACGCACACATATTTGGATGTATATATTATATATACATATATATAATATTTTAAATGGATAGTGTAAGAAAAAGAGAAAATTCTGATTTGGGTTTTAGAAAGTATAGGAAAGCATTAATAATGGGGAAATAATATAATGTGATATAATAATAATAATATAATGTATTATCAGCCTTTCCATAGAGACTCTATGGAAACAAATGCTCTCCTGGCATATATGGGAGTACACTAATATTTTCACTTTTTTTTTTTTTCCCCAAGAGAGTAAGCTTGAATTTCATCCAAATTAATTAGGATGGATTTGGAAGTAAACAATTCATTAATTTGTTTAATTGTTCATTCAATAAATATTTATTATCTGTGTGCTATGTGCCATGTAGTATAATAAGAGAAAAAATAAATACTGATAAATAATAATTACCCAGCCCAGACCCTCAAAGGATCGTTTAGAGAAGAATGATACATATGGAATTAAGAAGAAGTATAACAGACACTGTGAAGGAAACAGTACAGAATATCATGGAAGTGCATACCTCTCCTATTACATGCTTTTGGCAATCAGAAAGGCTTCCCCTTTGTGAAGAAAATTTTAATCAGGATATTGAAACAAACAAAAATAAACAAACAAAATCCTAAAATTTGATTGCTCTCATATCAAATCAGCACACCAGTCAACAAAATTTGAAAAACCATCAAAGTTCTAAACAGAAATAATTGGTGGTGATAGTTTCCAGGGAACTAACTTAATTACTTAGGTCATTGGTCCATTGTGTGCAACTTTCCAAGTGCATCACTATTAATGTGAAAGACACCTTTCCCCCTGGGAACCAATAATTAACATTTTTAAAAGGTCTGTCGGAAAGTGCTTATCTCTGTTCAACAAAACGCTACAGATGTAGTGCTTAGTGTCCCCTTTCAAGTCATTAACATTTTGTCTTTCTTCTGTCTTTTCTCTCCCCAGCCATCCTTTCCTCCTTCCCAAAGCGGTCAACCTTTGGAAATCAGTGGCCTCCATTATAAAAGAAGAGCATCAAGTGTCACAAAATGAGAAAGTGATTTTGACCAAAGTCCGTTGTCTTCACCTTTCTTTTCCTCTCCAGCAATGGTTGCAGCAGCAAAGCTGGGAGTGTGTGAGCCAGGTAGGAGCACGCCACAGTAAAGGAGTTTGGTATCTTTACAGCAACAGCTTGGCAGATGTGTTGAGCCCAGAATGAAGCTCAAGGCCACTTTCTCAGTTTGGCAAGAGTCTGCCCAGTGAAGTGCAATCCCTCTTACCAGGAAGAATCCTCTATGTTTTCCTGCCCCCCCAAAAAAATTCCCCCACCCCAAATTACCTGAAGGGGAGAGTCCCAGAGTTTGTTTCTGTCCATAGTTGATCCCTGGTCCTCACCATGGTCTCCCATCCTCATGCCCAGCCATTCCAGTCATCCAGCTCTTTCTCCACCTCCAGCCTCGAAAATGGGTACAAAGCAGGGCCTGGAATAACCAGCCTAAGGAGACAGAAGCTTCATTGGTGAAATCCAAATCCCAGCAGGAAGGGGAGGGGGGCAGGAGGGAAAAAGTGGAGGCAAAGCCATGCTGCGGGCAGGGACCCGTTTGGGGTTGGGGATGGCAGTCGTGAGGAGGGGCGGAAAACCAGAGTTAAAGGTTGGAAAGAACTTGCTCAGCCTTTCGGTGCAAGCGCGCCAACGTTAACCTCGGAAGCTTCCCGGTGCGGGCACGAAAGGGTGTTGAGCGGTATACATAGCTCTCCATACACATTGGGAGCTCAGCGAGAAAAGGAGGGGGCGACGGCAGGCAGGTTCCGCCTCCCCCTGGCCCGCGTGCACACACGCGCCCACCGCGGCTCGGGCTGGCTGAGCGCGGGCGAGTGTGAGCGCGGGCGAGTGTGAGCGCGAGTGTGCGCACGCCGCGGAGAGCCTCTGCCCTCGCCTCGCACCCTGCTCAGGGCATCTTGAGAGCCTGGAAACGTGAACAGGCTTAAAGTATGGCATGTTGCAAAGATGGTTTCTGCCAAGAAGGTACCCGCGATCGCTACGTCCTCCCGGGTCAGTTTCGCCCTCCTGCACTTCCTGTGCCTGGCGGCTTGGTGAGTTCCCTGGGGTCCTGAGGCACAGGGGTGGAGAAGTGGCCAGCTCAGGGTCCCCGCCGGCCGCCGCCCCTGCCAGGCAAAGCAGACCCTCCGGTCTCGACTGTAAGGTCAGGGGCTGCAGCTGGGCTTTTCTGTGCCCAAGTAGACGCGGAAAGCAGAAGGGGCACCGGGTGCAAGAAGAGTGTGGGGTTTTGGGGTGCGTGTGCACTGGGTGCGCCTTTCTTGACCATTTCTCTGCCCCCCATCCTTCAGATCTGCCTCCTTCAGCCTGGGGCAAGAGACTCTTTCACTAGAAGATAAACCTGTTTCCACCTGTTCTGTGATCGATTCTTAAAACAACCCCTTCTCCCTCTTTTTTTTTTTTTTTTTTCTTTTCTCCCCTTCCCCCCCCCCCTTGCGTTTGCAGTTTAAACGAATCCCCAGGACAGAACCAAAAGGAGGAGAAATTATGCCCGGAAAATTTTACCCGCATCCTGGACAGCTTACTCGATGGTTATGACAACAGGCTGCGTCCTGGATTTGGGGGTATGAACGATTTCAAACGCTCAAGTGTGTCCTGTCTGTCCCTCTCTCGGTCTGCCTGTCTGTGTATCATTAGGTATGCCTCGAGTGGAAAAATGAAAAATCTCTCTCTCAGGCTCTCTCTGTCTCTCCCTCCCTCCCCACCCCCCTTCCCCTTGATGAGACCTCTGACAAGAAGACCGCCCCCACCAGTACTTTCCCATCTCCCTGCCGCCTCAGAAGCTTTGCCTCTCCCCCACACTAATTACCTTCCGGGACCCAACTGCTGGGTGGGGGAGGTTGGAGTGAAAGAGTCAAAAATGGGAACTTGGGGCTCTGTGGCCCAGCTGCGCTGCACCCTGAGAATGGACTTCCCCTGCACCTGGCCACTTTGCTGAGAGCAGGTTGCACTTGAGGCAACTGATCCCAAGTCCCTTGTCCTCCCACGTGGTATCTGTCCCTCTGCCAAAACCTCGCCACCGTGTTCTACCTAGGACATGAATCTGGGGCACGAAGCTGCCTGCTCTGCTAGAGAACCCAGTCCTTTGCTGTTCTCTTCCACAGTGGGATGAATTTTTACTTTATTTGGGGAGATGGCATTTACTTCCCTCCTAAGACTTTGGAGTCAGAGGTGTTTCAGCTTTATTTCTTCCTTAAGTATTTATAGTGACTATGATAGAGGCACATCTATTAACTGCACTGTTGCTCTCTTGCATGTTCATATTCTCTTTGCTTATATAATGAGAATCTATGTGGCAAGCATTGTGCTAGGCACTGTGTTCGCAGAATCTCAAGATATAATTCTGACCCCCAAACTCCCGTTCAGTTGCTCAGTCCAGTTCAAAGAGAACTGATGAC
Organism: Taxidea taxus jeffersonii; assembly: GCA_003697995.1. Taxonomy (NCBI): domain Eukaryota; kingdom Metazoa; phylum Chordata; class Mammalia; order Carnivora; family Mustelidae; genus Taxidea; species Taxidea taxus. Next base: position 6,475 of record RCUC01116097.1, on the reverse strand, counting down.
TTTACTCTAAGTGTCAGCTCAGGTCTTCTGACCACCAACTCCCTGTTCTTTCCAATTTCACGGAGCTATTATGCACTGGGAAGTGAGCTGAAGAAGAAACAAGCTCTATCTTAAAGGAGCCTCTTAGTAGTAGTAGCAGTAATAACAGTAATAACCAGTAATATTGTATTTATTTATTTGAATTTTCATATATGCCAGGCATTTTATAGGCATTACTGAGAGTAAGTTCTTACTATCCCCATTTTACAGATGAAGAAATTGAGGCTTGGGAAGTTAAGTAAGCAGTTCACGTTCACAGCTGGTAAGTGGCATGGGTAGGATGTGAACCCAGGTCAGGTTGTATGTTTAAGAGACAAACCCATGAAGACAGAGGGGATATCAGATGCTATGTGGCAAGCATCACGTGATTCTAGCAGCACAGGGCACGTGAAGCTTCCTGACCTGAGTGTGTGGAGAAAGTGAAAGGGAGCAGGACATTCCCGTGATAGAGGACAGAATTAGACATGGTCTCAGGTTTGAAAGAATTATCAGAAGTAAAATAGAATTGGAGAAAGCAGAGCTGGATGACTTTTTGGAGTCTGATGAGTCTGGTTCTTCTCATTTAACAAATGAGGACACTGAAGATTAGAAATGGAAAGTGATTTATACAGGGACACAGAACATATTAATGGTTGGCTGGAATCAGATCTCCTGACCCCAAGCGTTTTTCTGGATTTTATTGGGAAGGTTATAGGGGGTCATTGGGGGTATTAATTGAGTTTTTGCATGTTGACAGTGATGAATCTGGATGAGAAGGATGAAAGATTCTCCTAGTTCTTCTCACATTGCCTCTCCAGGAGTAGGATATTCAGCACTGCATTTGCCTTCATGCAAATCTGAAAAGAGCCTTCCTTGCAGAAGTGAATCATTTATCAATGCACAATCTTTCACAAGTGACTGGGAAATTATCACTTTATATCCAAAAACAAATTTTGTGGAGAATATTTCAGATGATGTGATATCACCGAAGACTGTATTATATCAATAAAAGAAGTTTTATCGTCCCATAAAGGTTTTAAACATGACATTTTAAGTAAGGAAAAAAAAAACACCAGAAATACCAAATCACATGAGTTTAAGTATTTATTAGAGTATTGATGTTCCTGAACATAAAGTGAACAATTATAAGTGAAATGATATGGTTTTATTATTAAATGGTGGAAGTGGAAATAATATCAGCCCAGTTGGTTCTAATACAAGTATAACTCAAAAAGAAGAAGGAACCCATTGTAGATGCGTCCTTTATACCAACCACCTTGTCCCGTAATATTATGTAGACAATAAAATGAAGAAAATCAATCTATGTAAGCCATTGCTAGATTCTGGCTAGCTACAGTATTGCTGAACTGTCTCAAGGACATTATTAGTCATCTTACTTGTCACTGCCAAGTGATCTGCATTACCCACCTGGAGATACTTTCATAGCTCTACGGGAAGAGGTTGAATTCACCTTACTTCAAGTGTTAGCAGTTACTTAATCATTAAAAATTTACTATATTACACAATTTTTTTGGCTGTGCTCATAAATATTTGGGTAAACGTGATTAATTTTTTGGAAATGGGTCATTCTCTGTAAAGGCATAGCATACCAAATGTGACAAGGGAATTGTAATTCTCACCTGCCCAAACCATGTAATCTGTTTACAGGATGTTGTAAATGAGCATCACTGAAAATAATAAGAAAATACTAATTCTCAGCACAGACTCTTGGATACCACAAGTTTGGTCCCTTCTCTGACATTTCAATACTTTGTGGAAAGTTTGGCATTTTAAAAATAAAATGAAAGCAATTCAGATTTTGGTCGGTTTGCTATAAATACAGATTTACTTCCTGGTCCCTTTAATCCTACTTCTGCTCTTTGTAGAGCATTTACTTTATATCTGTTTATACAACTTAGCTGTGTTCCATTTAAAATAAAGCTAAAAGCAAAGATTTGAATTGAAATTGGATGGTTTGTGATTGTTCAGTAGGCCGGCAGGGGTTGGAATAGATTTGGAAACTAAATTACATATTTTTAACTCAGCGGCACAGCTTGCAACAGGGAAGTAAAAGGAACTGAAATCATTCTCTTCTTTTCATCCCTCCAGGGTCTCCTCTCCCTTGTCTCCCATGTTCTCCCCTTAGAGAAGAAAAGGGGAAAAGGTGAGAAGAGAAGGCAGGAGGCATGGTGAGAGAAGCCAGATTGGGACTTTTGAAGGGGTGTAGTTCTTTTGGCCTCTGACAAATCAGTCTGCTGGCATCTTGAAGTAGCTTGCACCCGCTTAGAAGTGGCATACAAGTGTACTTTCCATAAAGGAGCTAGAAAATCACTCCCCTGTGCTCTGAGCTGCTTGCAATACTGTTCTATGCCATCTTAAAAATGCATAGCTAAGGTATTAACCTTCAGGACATAGCTTAGGAAGCCAGCCCTTAACCACTTACGTGTATTGAAGGATTACACAACTCTTGTACATTTCAGTCTTTTGAGGCACATGATCTGGAATAATAAATACTTCAACTAACAATAATTGCCTTGGATCATCTTCCACAACCTCCCTGAAATGGGAACAGACCATCAGGTCAGTTTTGCAAGGTTGCTCACTAGCCTAGCTGGACTTCACGTTAGTGAGGTCCTCTACAGTTTGGAAACCTTTTTGCATATAATGTTTAATAAGCTTCTCATAACAACACAATGAGATAAGCAGGGTGGGCATCATCCCTATGTTAGAGGGAAGAGTGGGAAAAGTTCCAATGAATTGCTCAAGAACCCTAAAACTACTAATAGACCACCAATAGACCAGGCAACTGGTCTATTGCTACATCCACTTCTAAAGATTTCTTACATTCTTCTGTTTACTAAGAGTGAAATTTTCATTAACTACCTTCTTGTTCCTAAGTAGGTTATTAAAATAAGCAAAACTGCATTTCCCCCAAAGGAGCAAAATGAGAACTTTTATTCTAAGGCTTTAATAACACTTTAAAATGGAAAAGCAAATATGGAGAAATATATATACTTAGGTAAATTTGGAATAATTTCCACACACAAATAAAAATATTCTTGCAATGTTTTCAAATGATCTATATCATAGCCAAAATGCACTAACCATGTGCTAGCCTTATTAATGGAATGTCTACAGAGAATAGACTTTTTAAAATATGTAGACAAAAAGAACACCTCAAATCCCCAAGGCAACAGAAAAATAAAGCTTCATCCTCTTTTGATTTGTCATTGTCATTTAACATCCATTTGTTGAACCAATAGATATTGAGATCACTATGTATTAGGAACAATGTGAGGTTGTAAGGGTATTATTCTGAATCAGACATAGGCCCTTGTGAATTTTAGAGCTAAACAGTGTAGAGAGATAAAAATAACAAAGAAACAAATAACAAAATATTAAAGATAATGCTGTGGAACTGTCTAAAAGCATGCTAAGATAAGAGAATTAACTGGGTAAGGGATCTATTTCAGATACATTTTCAGATGGTGAAGAATATCTTGTAAGTTGAGCCCTGAAGGTGATGGATATGGAAAAGGTAAGCAAAAGCTGTTCTCAGGCAGGAAAGAAAGAAAGAGAAAGAGTGTAAGGATTCTAAGGTAGATGATAAGTTAGTGTGATTCAGACAGTGAAGGGAGTTTGGTAAAAGGCATTCTGGGAAGGTAGTAACAAAAGAAAAAGCTCACAGGTCTAGCTCCTTGTGGTAAGCAGAGGCCTGAGCAGGCAAGGCCCTTTGTAAAAGAGTTTTGATCCTTTTTTTAGTGAACCTGGAAGCCACTGGAGTTTTTTAGGTGGAGGGAATGACCTGATATGACTCAGGTTGTAATGTGATCCCTTTGGCTGCTGCATAATAAAAAGAAAAACTTAGATACAGAGGTTGGGCAATATTGGAACAAGGAGACCAACAAAGAAATTTTTTCTGGGGTTGTGGGGGAGGTTCTCTTTGTTAAGGTAATGGTGGCTTGGTATACAGCGGTAGATGTAGTGAAGATAGATTTAAGTGGAAAAATTTTGGAGGTATAATTCAACAGATAATTGGTGATGGATTTCATATGGGTGGTAAAGGAGAGGGAGAAATAAAAAAAAAAATGACTCCTGGATTTTTATTTTGAGAAAATGGGTAGAGGATGGTGCTTTTTAAATTAAGGAGGAGGGAAGGGAGGGAGAAGAGAGATGGGGGTGAAATCAAGAACTCAGGTGCAGATATGTGAAGAATGTTAGAGTAAATATGTGGAGTCCTAGTGGTTGTGCATATTTGGATATCACACAAGAGTTTTAACTGCACATACACAAGAGTGTCACCAGCATACAACACTATGAGAACAGATCCCTAAAAAAGAGTATAGAAAGGGCAAGGAGACCAGAACCAAGCCTCAAAGAACACTAACAATTGAGGAAGGGCAGAAAACCTAGAATTGTCAGAGGAGGATGACGATGATATGGGTGGGCACTCAGAGCCTGTGAAATTCTAGAAGTAAAGAGAATGGAACGTCTCGGGAAGGAAGGATGAGAAGCCTCTCAAATTCTTTTAAGGTTAAGTAAGATAAGGCTAAACACACGGAGATGTTTCATTTCATTCACTTTTCATCAACTCCTTATTAATCATATGATATGTGGCAGGCACTGTTCTAGGATGATACGGAGAAATGCATTAGTAAACAAAAGAAATGCAGTTCCCTGTCTTCATGAGCTGACAATTTAGTGAAAGAGACAGAAAATGAGCAACAGAAATAAGTAAAATATAGTGTCCAAAGTCGATAACTGCTATGGAATATTAAAAAGCAGGGGCGGGGCTGTAGTTTTAATGAAAGTCGTAGGAAAAAGTTCAATGAGAAGGTGATATTTTTGAACAATGATCCTAAGTGGGTAAAAGGAGAAGCCACATTTGGGTTAGAAGAAACTCTATGTGTGAAACCGCCAAGCATGGAAGTCAGAGTTGCTGTAGTCAAGTTTAATAGGACTGAGGAGTAAGAAGGGGTTGGTATGATATAAAGATGAGTTGTATAAAGCTTTGCAAGCTGATAAATACTTTGCTGTTACTTTGAGTCAAATCACAAGTGATTAGAGGGATTCCAACAGGGGCAAGTCCCAAACTGCCCAATTTTCAAAGACTCACATTGGTTGCTGTAGTGACAAAAGCCATTTAGGTAGGGTCAAGGGCAAATGCATAGATGTTTTCGTAATTAACTAGGTGAGAGATGATGGACATATTGACCAAGCCGGAGGCATGAAGCTTGTAAAGTGGGAAGAAATGATTTGGTTCTGGCTAGATTTCAAAGCGTTGGTCCACTAATGACAGCTAGAATGTAGAGTGTGAGAAAAAAGTGACTCCAAAGTTTTTGACTTGAACAACTAAAAAATAGAGTTGCCAACACTGTGGCAGAAGCAGATGAGGGGTGTGAATGAACAATTTGTATGTGGATATGTTAAGTCGAGATGCCTATTGGACATTAAGTGAAGATGAATCTGGGAAGCAGGATGATTGGTATGTCAATATATATGGTACTTAAAGCCATAAGACCACAGGGACCATCAAGAGATTAGGATGAGGGGCGCCTGGGTGGCTCAGTGGGTTAAAGCCTCTGCCATCGACTCAGGTCATGATCCCAGGTTGCTGGGATCAAGCATCGCATCAGGCTCTCTGCTCAGAGAAGCAGGGAGCCTGCTTCCCTTCCTTTCTCTCTGCCTGCCTCTCTGCCTACTTGTGATCTCTGTCTGTCAAATAAATAAATAAATAAATAAATAAGTAAATCTTTAAAAAAAGAGAGAGATTAAGGATGATATGGAAGAGGCACAGGTATAGAATTCTGAAGTCTCCAGTGTTAAGAGGTGGGGAGTTTGCAAGAATCTCTGTCCCAAGAAGACTAAGGAGAGGGGGGCCTTTGACATAGGAGGAAAATCTCAGAGTATGCACACTGGATGGTGAGTAAAAAGAGAAGGTGTGATTGATTATTCACTACTTCTTCTTTTTCTTCTTCTTCTTTCTCTTCTTCTTTCTCTTCTTCTTCTTCTTCTTCTTCTTCTTCTTCTTCTTCTTCTTCTTCTGATCATTCACTTCTTAATGCTCTTGATAGATTGAGAAAGAACAGAACATAAAATTGTTCACTACTTTTAGCAATATCTACCTCTTTGCTGATTTTGACAGAGCAGTTTGCTGGTATGGTGGATATAAAAATCTGATTGGGGGGGGATTGGAGAAAACTCTGGATATTTTTGTACAGGGAGCAGAGAAATGGGGTGGTAAGTGGAAGGAGAAGTTGGATCAAGAGAGCTTCTTTAAAAATGGGAGAAATTAAATTATTTTTTTAAGTCCGTGGAAACAATGCTGTAGATAGGGAAAACTAGATACTGATGAAAGGAAGTTAAGTGGCTTCGGAGCATGAAAACCAGGTTATAATAGATGACAGAGTGAAAAGAAAAGGAAGAACTCGAGGCAGTGTGTATGGTTTTTTTTTTT
>RCUC01116096.1:0-12298 GCA_003697995.1 Taxidea taxus jeffersonii | reverse complement strand
ACTGTATTGGAGTGGGAGCTCTGGGTAGCAGCAGAGCTAAGGTACACACCTAGGCTCGTACAATAAAATAAGGAGACAATTGAGAGGTGAGATGTACATGTGGAAAATGCTTTATACTTGCCCTGAGCTGATGAGATCCTACATATAGAGGAAACAATCTTAGAGTAAGAGTAAAGGATACCAATGAAGGGACCAACAGCCACCAACATGGCTGCAAAATACATCACCATATTATTGAGAAAGGTGTCAGAACATGCAAGTTGGATCATCTGATAGAATTCACAGAAAAAGTGGGGGATTTCCACCTGTGTGCAGAAGGACAACCGCAACACCAATGAAGTATGTAGAAAGGAATGAGAGATAGTCAGGACCCAACATACGAGAACCAGCAGTCCACAAAGCCAGGGGTTCATGATAACTGTGTAGTGCAGTGGGTGACAGATGGCCACAAAGCGGTCATAAGCCATCACAGTCAGGAGGAACATGTCTAATACTGTAAACAGTATGAAAAAATACATCTGTGTGATGCAGCCTGCATAGGTTATGACTTTGCTCTGAGTCTGGATGTTCCACAGCATTTTCGGGATGGTGGTGGAGGTGGAACAGATGTCTACAAAGGACAGGTTGGCCAGGAAGAAGTACATGGGGTTGTGGAGGTGGGAATCAGAGCTAACAGCCAGGATGATGATCAGGTTTCCAAACACAGTGATGAGGTACATGGAGAGGAAAAGCCCAAATATGAGGGGCTGAAGTTCTGGTTTCTCTGAAAATCCCAGAAGCTGGAACTCTGAAATTCTTGTATTGTTTCCTGGGTCCATGTGTTGGAGGTGACTACCAGCACAGAGGGAAATAACAGAATTAATTTTTGCAGAAATAGTCCTTGTTCACATTGTGGAAATGCAACAATTTATATTTTCCAGTCAAGAAAGTAATCGCAGTATTTTGTTAATCGATTTGGGCCCCTTAAGAGGATCCCTATTTCTCTCTGAATAGGAATTTCAACACAACATCAGATGTTCCCCTAAAAGGTCAGGTATTTTGCAGTTTCAGTAAGACAATATTTCATGCATTTGAAAAATATATAAAATGTTGACAATATTTTGGAAATTCTAGTCATAAAGCAGTGGATGTTGAAAAGCAAAAGTCCCTACAATTCAATGATGGTGATACGGCAGATGGATATGTAAAGATTAAATAATCATGAGATGGGGAGAGATGATATGAACAGCAGGTTATGAAAAGCAGGTTAAGGGAGAGAATGTGTCAGGTGTTATGTTGCGTATTCAGTCAAGGTTGGCTAAGAAGATGACATTTGAAATGAGACTTCATGGAAGAGTGGGTGGATGAAAGAAGGTCTTCTTGATAGAGGAAACAGCTTGTGCATACTAACCGAGGAAGTGCTTCTGTCAGAAAATCAAGGCTCTAAAGGAAGCCTGTGTGTTGAGGGGAATGGATAATAGTGATGAGAGGTGGTGGCAGTGAATTTTGTAGAATCATATGGTCTCATACCTGTTTAACATTCAAGACACAGGGACTTCCTTGTCCACACTGTGTACCTCTTCCTTTTTATGATCTGTTTGCATCAGCCTCCTGTCCATTGAACATCCCCTCCTTATTTTCTTCTGTTATTGAATTTGGCCTATGTATTATAATTGGCATCATGCAATAGAGGAGCCTGTGTAATCCTGCTCTGAGGATTGCTTTCACTCATCAAGATGTCCACATGCATGTTCACAAACACACACACACGGTGTCACCTACATACAACAGAGCACACCGGGTCCTCCTTGTGTGTGCTACTTCTAAGTCCTTCTTACCTTTCCCCACCCACTCCAACACAGTGTTTAGGATATGAATGCATATTCATCATATTACCTTTCCCATAAAGAATGTAGAAATAGTACCCAGAAATTGCTATTCAGAGCTTCCCAGGGACAAATCATCTTGGGGCTCCATTTTGGAATGGCCACTTTCTGACCTGTGTGTAAAGAAACATAAAAAATTGTGTTCAGTATTCAGGATCTTTTCTGGTTCCATACACATTTTCAATAATTTGTACCAGCTCTGAGAAAAATGCTGGTGGTATTTTGATAAGGATTAATCTGTGTATATTGCTTTGGGTAGCATAGACACTTTAATAATGTTTGCTCTTCCAAGAAAGGGGCATCCTCCTACACTGTTGGTGGTAATGCAAGCTGGTGCAACCACTCAGGAAAACAGCATGGAGGTTCCTCAAAAAGTTGAAAATAAAATTAAAAAAAAAAAAAAAGTTGATAATAGAGCTCCCTTATGACCCAGCAATTGCACTACCTGGTATTTACCTTAAAGATACAAATGTAGTGATCCAAAGGGGCATATGAACCTGAATGTTTATAGCAGCAATGTCCATAATAGTCAAACTATGGAAAGAACCTAGATGTCCATCAACAGATGAATGGATAAAGAAGATGTGATATATATATATATATATATATATATATATATATATATATATATAATGCAGCCATCAAAGGAAATGAAATCTTGCTATTTGTCATGATGATGTGGAAGGCAATAGAGGTATTATGCTTAGTGAAATAAGTCAATTGGAGAAAGACAACTATCATATGATCTCCCTGATATGAGGAAGTGGAGATCCAACAGGGGCGGTGGTTGGGGGTTAGGAAAAGAATAAATGAATGAAGATGGGATCAGGAGGGAGACAAGCAATAAGAGACTCTTAATGTCACAAAACAAACTGAGGGGGGGAAGGGGGTAGGGAGAGGGTGGTAGGGTTGTGGACATTGGGGAGGGTATGTTCTATGGTGAGTGCTGGGAAGTGTGTAAACCTGACGATTCACAGACCTGTACCCCTGGGGCTAATAATACATTATATGGTTATAAAAATTAAAAAAAATTAAAAAAATATATTTATTCTTCCAATCCATGTGTATGGAATGTTTTCCAATTCTTGGCACCTTCCTCTATTTCTTTCTAAAGTATTCTACTCTTTTCAAACTACAGATATTTTACCTCTTTGGATAGGTTCCTTCCTAGATAACTTATAGGTTTTGGTACAACTGTAAACAGCTAAAAGACACATGAAGAAATGTTTATATCACTCATCATCAGGCAAGTACAAATCAAAACCACAGTGAGATACCACCTCACACTGTTCACAAAGGCTAAAATTAACAACTTCGTAGACAGCAGATTTTAGCCCAGATGCAGAGAAAAGGGAACCCCCTCACACTCTTTGTGAGAATTCAGACTGGTGCAGACATTCTGAAAAACAGTATGGAGGATTCTGAAAAAATTCAAAATAGAGCCACCATACCATGCAGCAATTGCTCTGCTTGGTATTTCTGAAATGGATACAAACATTGTGATTCAAAGGGGCACATGTGCCTCAATGTTTATAGTCACCATGTCCACAATAGGCAAAATATGGAAAGAGCCCAGAAGTCCATCCACAGATGAGTTGATAAAGATGTAATATTACTTGTAGTCTTGTAATATTACAATATAATGTAATATTACTTTGCCATTAAAGAGTCAAATTTTACCATTTTCAAAGACATGGAGGGAGGTAGCATGTATTATGCTAAACAAAAAACGTCAGAGAAAGACAAATACTATACGATTTCATTCATAAGTGGAATTTAAGAAAAACATGAATAAACATAGGGTAAGTTAAGGAAAAAAAAGATAAAAACAGAGATGGAGGGAGAACCTTTATAATTGGACCGAAACAGATGGTTGCTGGAGAGGAAGTTGGTGGGGGAGGATGGGATGATTGGGCCATTGTCTGAGGGCACTTGATGTAATGAATACTGGACATTACATGCAACTGATGAATCACTAAATTCTACCTCTGAAACTAATAATACACTATATGTTCATTAAATTGAATTTAAATAAAAACTTTTAAAAAAGCAAAAGCAGAAAATTGTGTTCAATAAATACAGAGATAGGGAGAGACAGACAGAGGGAGGGAGAAATGAGAATGACATAAAGACTAAAATGATCTAATAAGCTCAGTTTTTCTGATAGACTAAAAGGAAGGAAAGCTTCCTTGGTGCTAGCGGCATCCAGTTTTGCTTACATACCATTTTTAATGAGCAAAAATAATAAGAGCAAAATAAGATTTGTTCACAACACAAAGTAGTGACATCTTTATGGTGTGGGTCACATTATAGACTGAACATCACACGAGAAAAATAAACCAACCTTTCACAAAATTTGGGCATTTCTATTAACAGAGAGCTGATTGAAGAACACTTTTTGTTTTTCTTCCTGTGCCTATTCCATATTTATTTGACCCATGGCTTTTTGTTTGGTTCCATAGAGGATGAGGTGAACCTCTTATCACTTTTCTTTTGTGGTATCTTTTTGTTTTTATTTGTCATCCTTAGCCTTTGGGTACAGTACTTTCTTGATGAGTCTGATGAATACAATGGGTCAATGTTCTTGTCCAACATGCAAGACTCTGTGAAATTCTATACACCCAGAGGCAAACTATCTTCTTACTCTGAATACTCTTTGTGTGACTTATCTTAGGTCATTAAATCAGACTCACATTTATCTCACTGTGATCTTGTTTGTCACTGTGAGGTAAGAACCAAAGGAGCAGGGACATCACCTGTGTTGTTCATGTTTTTCTTTATGGGTGTGGATGTATATGCACTTATATAGAAACAAATTGGAAAAAAGGGGACATCATGAAATCCAGAGAATGACAGAGAAGGTAAAACCAGGTTAAAGAGAGCAGTTTCTGCACAACTGCATTCAACAACGTTGAAGGGAGTTTTGAGAAGTAACTGAAACAGGATCTACAGGAGCAGTAATTCTGCAAAATCAACATGGATGAATATTAAAATTCCCCATGACTTTGAAATAAGTGTGTGATACATATAAGCTCTTAGAAATTTTTGGAACATAGAATATGCTCTTTTAGTATATGTTGAATGAACCAGGAATTAGGTCTCATTATATATGGACATTTAATACATGACAGAGGTATATTTGGATTTAGTTGGAAAAGATTGGATTGTTGAATGGAAGTTGGCACAAACAGCTTTCTCCATGGATGTAATTTCAGTGGTTCCTTATCTCACACATCTTACAGAAACTATAAGAATAACCATTCCACTTTCAATACACATCAAGAATGAAATGATTTCCACAGGTGAGCAAACCATAATTTAGGAAAAAATTTCAGAAGTAACAAGATAGCATATTTAACTAAATAAAATTTAAAACTATTTCATGGCCAGCAATATCTAACTAAAAGTCAATAGAGAAACAGATTTACAAGAATTATTTGAAATGCTGATAATTGTAAATAGGCATAAAATATATGAACATATAATAATAATAGATAAATGAATATGGAGATCAAATATATGAATCTTTGCTGGGGCTCAGTAATAGTTTAAAAAATCAACAGAAATCTCTTTCACATTCATCATCCTGAGAAAACACTCAAGGAACTGTCACATTGCTTGGGTTGGTATTTTTAATCAAGTAGCAAATGCATATCTTCTAAATTTGCTCTCACAGTTGTGAAGTGTTACAATGTCTTGGAGCAGCTCTGAAGAGAGTTAGAAATATTAAAATCACAGACATTCTTTGGGATGGCTGGCTGGCTCATTCAGTAGAGCATGAGACTCTTGAACTTGGGGTTATAAATTTAAGCCCCAAGTTGAGTGTAGATATTATTTAAAAAAAACTCAATGTTTTTTTTATTTTTCATTATGTTATGTTAATCACATACAGTACAACATTAGTTTCTGATGTAGTCCTCCATGACTTATTGATTGTGTATTACACCCAGTGCTCCAGGCAATACATGCCCTCCTTAACACTCATCACTGGGCTAACCCATTCCCACACCCCACCCTCCTTTAAAACCTTCAGTTTGTTTCCTGAGTGCATAGGCTCTCGTGGTTCATCTCCCCTCTGATTCCCCCACCCCTTCATTTTTTCCCTTCCTTCTCCTAATATCTTCCATGTTCCACAAATAAGGGAAATAAAATAATTGGCTTTCTCTGCTTGACTTATTTCACTTAGCATAGTCTCCTCCAGTTCCAAAAACATTGATGCAAAAGTTGAATATTCACTATTTCTGGTGGCTGAGTAATATTATGTTCTTAAAATATGGATATGATTTAACTGAGGATTTCTTGGTCTCTGCACTATGTGCATTCAGGTCTAGATCCTTCTCTGTGGTGTGCTGTGTCCTATGTATTATAGGGTGTTTAGAGGGATTCTGGCCACCAAACACCCCTTCCCAGTGTGACAGCCCAAAATGACTCTGAATATTGCTCAGGATCCCCAGGGCACAAAATCACCTTTGTTTAAGAAGATAAGTTTAACTACTTAAATAGTATTTTGTGGTGGGACCCCTGGGTGGCTCAGTTGGTTAAGCGGCTGCCTTCAGCTCAGGTCATGATCCCAGCATCCTGGGATCGAGTACCACATCAGGCTCATTGCTCAGCCGAGAGCCTGCTTCTCCCTCTGCCTCTGCCTGCCACTCTGTCTGCCTGTGCTTGCTTGCTCTCTCTCCCCCTATCTCTCTGTCAAATAAATAAATAAAGTCTTTTTAAAAAGTATTTTGTGGCATTTATATTCAATAATGTTTCTCATTAATGTGTAATAATAATTTAATGAAGAAAATAATTTAATGAAGAAAAATGAAAAGATCATCGAAAGTGTAAATAATACAGTCATACCAGAAATGTCATGCAGGCATTAAAATAGTGAGTCAGTTTTACACCGGTTGACTAGAGGGTTGTATATAAGATACTATTGAGCCAGAAGGCCAGGGGAGAAAAGCTAGAAAAAAAAAGGATTGTGTTAGAACATTAAGAGTAATTAAAATATATGTAGATGTATTTTCAAACATTCAAACTGAAAGTGGGAATGTGTATATTTCCACAACACAGAATAATTTTAAAGGAAATGAATGCTTTTGAAAGAAAGAACAGTGAAACTGCACTTATGTTAAGCAGAGTATGTAAAAACAACTGTCTGAAATGAAATTGAAGACCCAAAACCAACTTCTGATCAAAAAGATTTAAAAGAGCAATAATTTAATGAACAGACATGGGTCCAAATTTAAATTAGATTGCCAAGGACTAGGGCATAAAAGAATTTGAAAAAGTCTTTTAATGTGGAGAGAAGCAGTATCTAAAGTTTTAGATTTATCTCATATAAAGAGATATGGGACAAGCATGGTTATGGAAGGTAAAGGTTCTTCCTGGTCAAACATAAAGAAGAATCCCTTTCAAGTGATGGAATTTCTATTTTAGAAATAGATCCAATGATGAAAGACCAAAAGGAACAATAAGGTATACGGAGACATGAACACTATTTGGAATATAGATAGAATGGATGATTTGTGAGCAATAGGTATGTAGAAGGACAATCACTTTCAGTGTTTGGAAACACAGGTATCAACAAGCAAAGAATATTAAGACGACAGATCAATTATCCCAACAAAACAAACAAACAAATAATTAGAAATCAGTGGAGGGAATATATTACGAGTAACTCAGAATTTATCACACAAAATTCATACACTCTCGCACATTCTGAAAAAATAGATCTACAGATACATAAAACATGAAATAGAAAGTAGCTAAATTGGTTATAGAAAGCAATACTTTGCTTAAAAGAATGCAATAAAAACAGAAATAAAACCACTCCAACTCCGTTATGCAAACATCAAGGACTCCCACAATTTTCATTGGAGAAAGTGTGTGGCTAGCTAAGTTAGGATATATTCAGGCTCACTCAGGTAATGAGGTAATTGCAAAGGAAGCTCATTAGCATACCCTTTTTCACATAATACATGTAAAAAATTTCATTGGAACACTCAAGAGAGGAGGTAATGTGATATGTATGTTTCATGTACTGCTCTTGCATAGATAAACCAGGGAGATTCTATCATCTGGATTTTTGCTTCAGTATGGAAATGTAGTTTAGTATGCTCTATATTACCCATGAAAAGACATGTCCTCACTGCACTGTCTATCCCGCCACAACTAACACTTAACTTTTCTACTCCGGTTAATTACAAAGATCCTTGGTTTCAGGTTCTACTTCTATGCTTCCCATCCTCCACATGATTGGATTTCCCTTATTATGATTTACTTGTTAAGGCTGAACTTTGCATTTCTGAGTTCCATGTTCACTTCTATTTTTAGCATTATAAATACATAAGTGAATCAGCCAATAATGTTCTTAATCAAGCCAACAGACAGCGACAGCTAACTCTCAGCTCTGGGCTAGGCTGGATTGGCCCTCAGATGACCTAAGCTAAATGCTGTTGACTTTCATTCTCAGAACAAATTCAGTCCCTACTGGGCAGTAAAACGCATCTGGTTTGAGTCTACGTGAGGAAGGTCTCCACATGAAAATCAAAATACCTGTCTGGTTGTTAGATGATGCAGTATGAAGCTCTGTCCCCACACAAGAGAGCAGGAATGAGTCAGATTCCTGTGCCCCATCCAGACTCAGGACTGCACAAGAAAGACCAGGTCTTGTCCAGTCTGAGGTTTCCCATGCTGTGGGACTGCAGCAGAGGAGGTATTTACAGCTGCTTTGGTCTGCTCATTAGGCACATTTTCTTCTTGTTCCTCCCCCCTTAGGCACATGATTTCCCTGTGGCACACTAGTCTGGAAAGAGAGGAAATTTTTCCTGTTGACTTTCTGTTCCTAGGAAACCAGGTGATAAGCCAGGTGAAGTCAGTTTTCTTACTCTTTTTCTATCTTCTTCTGTATTTCAGAGATCTAAACTCCCAGCACATCATCCCACTCCTGAGTGAATGTTTTCTCTTGTTTCCAACCAAGGAATCAACCCTGACTAGGTACACTGACTTGTGGAGACACAACCCCTGATATCTCTAGAATTCTACTTTTACTGTTTTTAAACAAAGATGAAAAATTTGTTCCTTTCATATAAAATCCTGGCCACTAATCTCACAATTCTATCTGAAGTTCAGAGCTATGGCTTATAATTTCACTATAAAATATTTGTTACTTATAAGGGATATATTTAGATTTTTCTGTACACATAATCTGAGTTTAGCATCTTCCAGGAGTTGCCTAACTTAATATTGATACAAGTCCATTCTGTGAGAAAGCACTAGTATGAACTTCATTCCATATGGAGAAGTGGGGCTTGAAGAATTTAGTGTTCTTCTCAAAGTTATCATTGCAGAAAGGGATGGGTGCTGATTTCACTCTGTCAGGATGCTCCCAGGATTCAAACTCTGATGCAGTGGTCCCAACCAGAGGTAGTTCTTTTTCCCTGGCATTGCTAGCAATGTCTGAGGGATGCTGGTAAATACCTCCAAGGAGCAGGACAGCTCCCAAAGCAAAATATGAGAGTACCTCAAAGATCAAATTGAGAATGTGAGAAAATGTACTCTAGATCAGCACTTTCCAACTTCAAATTGCTAGGAATCATCTAGGATTATAGCTTAAATGCAGACTCTGTTTAGTGGGTGCTGGTGGGCCCAGGAATCAACATTTCTAACAAGCTCCTGAGTGATGTTGATGCTGCAGGTTGTGTTCTGTGGACCACTCTTTGAGTTGCAAGGCTCTTGTCCTGTGTTAGTGTAAGGCACACAGATGGTTGTAGGGGTTCTTCATGGAAAAAATGTGTTTGCATAAAATTTTGAATTACAAATGTATCCAGTCATTTTATGGACTGTGATAATATCTGTGTTTATTTCATTTATATATGGACCCTTGAGTGAAACCAAATAAAATACTTTTAGGAAAGACTTTGTTTTGGAAGAATAAGATCCTCTTTCACCAGTCCATATTCTGATTAATGGAAATGTTGAATATGTTATTTTGTTTAGTAAGTGGGATTTTAAGGTAACAGATGAAACAAGGCTGCTAATCAGCTGTACTTAAACTAATATTGGCCATGATTGTGGAAGTGGAACTAACATAATCACCCTTGTCCTCTGAATGTGGGACAGGAAGGCAGATTATTTGGATCAGAGAGAGATGTGAAGATGCCTCATTGCTGCATTTTGAAGATGGAGAAAGGGCAAAGAGACAAGGAATGCCTGTTTTACTAAAAACTGCAATAGGAAAGAAAAATCTTTCCTCCAGCATGCAGAAGGAACAAGACCCTCAAGTCATGTTGATTTTAGCCCACTGAGTCTTAGTTCAGGCTTCTGACCTCCAAGACTGTAAGAGCATAAATCTGTTTCTTTGAAATCTCTATTGTGGTGACTTGTTACAGCATAGGAATGTAGTATTGACATTTATCCAAGAAAATTGTTTTGCAGAAGGTGAATTTTAGTCTCTCAATCAATTAATTTCTCTCCTCTTAGGAAAGAACATTGTGTTGGGACATAGTGTGTTGAAATTCAATACTTTGTGTAATAAAAATGTTAAAGTGAATCTGGAGTTTCTGTTCCATTGTTGAAATAGAATGTGAAAAGTGAATTCTCCATTTCTAAAATATAAATGTGAGGTCTTTCTTTCTTTCTTTCTTTTTCTTTCTTTCTTTCTTTCTTAATAGAGATTGCATTGGGTATGTAGATTGCTATCGATAACATATGCTTTTTTTTTTCTTTGCTATGTTACTCACCATAAAATACATCGTTAGTTTTTGATGCAGTGTTCCAAGATTTATTGTTTTTGTAAATCACCCAGTGCTCTATGTAATACGTGCCCACCTGAATACCCACCACCAGGCTCACACGAACCCCCTCCCCCTCCCTTCCCCAACCCTCAGTTTGTTTCTCAGAGTCCAGAGTCTCCCATGGTTCATCTTCCCTCCCATTTCCCCCACTTCACTTTTCCTTTCCTTCTCCTAATGTCCTCCATGTTATTCCTTATGTTCCACAAGTAAATGAAACCATATGATAATTGACTTGCTCTGCTTGACTTATTTCACTTAGCATAATCTTCAGTCCCCTCCATGTTGATACAAAAGTCGGCTACTCATCTTTTCTGATGGAGGCATAATATTCCATTGTATATACGGACCCCATCTTCTTTATCCATTTGTCTGTTGAATGTGGAGGAAGGGGAACGCTCTTACACTGCTAGTGGGAATACAAGTTGGTGCAACTACTTTGGAAAACAGTGAAGAGATTCCTTAAGAAATTAAAAATAGAGATATCCCATGACCCTGCAATTTCACTACTGGGTATTTACCCCATGGATACAGATGCAGTGAAGGTAAGGGCCATCTGTACTCCAATGTTCATAGTAGCAATGGCCACAATCACCCAACTGTGGAAAGAATTAATTAGTTGCATATGACAACCAGTGCTCATCACAACACATGCCCTCCTTAATATCCAATCACCTGGCTACCCAGTCCCCCAACCTCAGTGCCTCCTGAAGCCCTCAGTTTGTTTCCTGGGGTCCATAGTCTCATGGTTCATCTAGATCGCTGCACTGATTTCTTCCCTTTAAGTTTTCCCTCACTTCCCCTATGGCCCTCCATGCTATTCTTTATGTTCCACATATCAGTGAAACCATACAATAATTGTCTTTCTCTGCTCTACTTATTTCACTTGGCCTATTCCCCTCTAGTTCCATCTTTATCGACACAAGTGGTAGGTATTCATCCTTCCTGGTGGATGGGTAATATTCCATTGTATATATTTACACATCTTCTTTATCCACTCATCTTTTGAAGGGCATCTGGGCTCCTTTCACAGTTTGGTTTTGTGGACATAGCTGCTATGAACATTGAGATGCATCTATATCTTTGGGTTAAATACCTGGAAGTGCAATTGCTGGTTTGTTGGGTAGCTCTATTTTTAACATCTTGAGGAAACTCTGTACTCTTTTCCCGAGTAGCTGTACCAGCTTTCATCCCCATCAACAGTGTAAAAGTTTCCCCTTTCTCCACATCCCTGCCAACATTTGTTGTTTCCTCTTTTGTTAATTTTTAATTACCATTTTTACTGGTGCAATGTGGTATTGCATTGTGGTTTTGATTTGTATTTCCCTGTTGGGCTAGTCATGTTGAAAGTTTTTTCATGTGTCTTTTAGTTATTGCTATGTCATCTTTGGAGAAGTGTCTGTTCATGTCTCCTGCCCATTATTTAATTGGATTATTTGTTTTTTTAGTATTGAGTTTGAGATATTCTTTATAGAATTTGGCTACCAGCCCTTTGTCTTCCCAAAGATATCCCAACTATCTTCTTCCATTTCATGGTTTGCCTCTTAGTTTTGTTCACTGTTTCCTTTGCTATGAAGAAGATTTTGATTTTAATGAAGTCCCAAAAGTTCATTTTTGCTTTTGTTCCCCTTGTCTTTGGATACATGTCTT
>RCUC01116095.1:0-14569 GCA_003697995.1 Taxidea taxus jeffersonii | reverse complement strand
GGGGGGGGGGCAAGAAGGATAGCCAACAAAAGACTTCAGCAATATTCATGTTCAAGATTTCTTGTTTGTACCTTAAACCCCACGCTGCCGGCAAACTCCTCAAGAATTTCTCAAATGTTGGGGCAGAACAAAAAGACCCCTCTACCTTGACTTAGTGATAACAGATTGCAAATATGTGCTGAAGTATTTTGCTTGTACACACATTACAACACACATGCCCCAAATATGCAGGAGTTAAAGAAACACCGATTTGGTCAAACTAGCTAATCTAGACATGAGAGTCACTGATCATTTACTTCTACTGCTACAGATGATGTGGCCAAGAAGAGATTACTGAGAAATTATCAAAGGCCATCTGCGTGGTCTCTGTGAATCTTTAAATCTGCAAAGTCATTTAAACAAATACACGATACTTGAAGGTGTCATCTCTGTGGTGATCCGATCAAGGACTTTAACCTGAGTGTCTAAGACATCCTTACGTTGCAAATGTACGTGCGCTCTTAAATTTACTGAACTCTTCATAAAAGTACTAAATATACCTAAACATGCAGGCTGAAAATCGAACACTGGCATCAGCACCTGGAGAGTCAGCCAGGGACCCAGAGGGACACCCAGCCCGTCTCTGACCCGAGTTTATCTGCACGGATATTCAGACACGGAACATCCCAGAACACAGGATTCCAAAGAAGGATGTTCAGTGTGAAAGCGCCTGATACCTCCATGGGTTTGAGGGAATAAAACACTAAGTGAAAATAAATACCACAACAACCGGTCTTGCCAATACATTGTAATCAGCACAACAGAGATGAGAAAGGCAACACGGCATTCTGCTCTGCCTCACAGGAAGGATTTTTTGAAGCCCCTTTTCCTTTAAGTAGGAGTGACCTCCAGTGACTTTTTAATGGTACCTCAGAGTAGGACAGGAACCATCCTATAATTTACTAATATCAACGAATCATTAGCAGTGGTTGTTTTTCATTTCTCAGCAAACCGACAAGAGCTCTATTGCCGGATCTGAGGATCTGATTTTACCTAAATGCCCCCATTTTAATGAATTCAGAGCAGTTGTCATACCAAGCTAAATTAAAACTGTGTCTGAAACACAGGGCACTATTTGCTTAAAAGAGATTAAGGCTCATTTGGAGGAGTGACTCATACCCGATATGGCATTAAATGAGCTAATACTAGATGATGATACCACAAAATCATCACGGCCCTCCAGCATCCACGGATGAAGGAGTGGGACAGTGACTGCAGGTGCAAAGCTTTTTCACTTTAGCCAACTTCCTGGTGAGGGCAGAGTCCTGCCGCCTTGCCAGGGCGGAATCCGGACACCCTCAGCAAGGTCAGTTTCTGCACGTGCCTGCCCTTTCTGGAAACGCACACCAGCTTGACCTGAGCCCTACACCGGATCTGTTTTTATTTATTTGTTTTTGTTTTGTTTTGTTTTCCTTCTTGAAGGGAATAGGGGCCTGGAGAGAAGACAAGAGGGACTCTCTTAAAAGCCCTTAAGGGAAGAAAAGCCTCGGTCGGCGAGTTCAGTCTGAGCAACAGTCCTCCAACTTTTCCTGACGTTCAGAGTGAAATCCCCGGAGGGCCCAGCCGCTGGACGTGCATCCGGGTCTTCGGACCGGTCAGCCCGCGCTTGCCCGGCGCCCGCAGGCTCTGGCCTCCCTGAGCCCTGCACCCACCCCAGCGCGGAGCGGGACCTGATGCGAGCGCCGAGGGCACGCTGCGCTCCTGGGGGCGCGAGGGGTTCGGCCTCCCCGAGCTGCGGGGCCGGTCCGGGGCGAGCTACGGGCTCGGACTCCGCGGGACGCGCACTGCAGACGCACTAATGCAGGACCCGCGGCGCGCAGACCCGGCTCCCGCAGCCCGCACCTCCCGCGCCCCAGGGACACGGCCCCGCCGGCCTGGCCCTCCTCGGTCGCCAGCGCCCGCCTGCTCTCGGGCGGACCCTGGGCTCCGCCGGAACTTGGGCTGTTCCCGAAAGACTCCGCTCCCGGCAGGGACACCGCAAACACCCAGTTAGCTGCGCTTGCGACTTGGCGGGAAGGAAGAGCCCGGCGAGCCCCGCTTCGGGCGCTGGGACTCAGCGCGCTGCCTCGGGACACCCCTTCCCCGCGCCCCGCTGCGGCGCCTCTGCAAACCCGCGCGCGCAGGAGGGCACGAATCCCAAGAGCCGCGCAAGCTCCCGGAGGACGGGCTACTCACGAGCTTCCCCCGCCGCCGCCGGGCTCCAGGGCCGCGACGCCCAGACAAAGAACATCCCGAGGAAGGCTGCCGCGCCCGGCTCCATGGCCCCGCAAGCCCTGCGCCCGAGGCGTCCGGCGGCTCCGCGCGCTCCCGCCCGCAAGCTCCCGGCCGGAGTAGCGCCGCCCGCTCCGCGCCCTACCGGCCCCGGCGCCCCGCGCTCCGCAGCCCCACCTGCGGCCACACCCACCAGCGCCCGCCGCGCCCCCGCGCTGCGGCCTCGCACGGCCCCGGGCGCCCCTGGCGGCGGCGGGCGGAAGTGCGCGCGGACCCCGGCCACTTGCCGCCCACGCCGCGCTGGGGACCCCAGGGCTGCTTCAGCCGGCTCACTCGTGCGCGGGGCTCCCCCCGACCGCATGCCGTCCGAGGAGCGCCCGCCCCGGCACCAGGAAAGGGTCTCCCGCGGCTTGGGGGTAGGTGCGCGTGGGAGTCCGTAGTGGGTGTCCGTAGTGGGAAAGGTCGGCGGGGAGAGACACAGCTAATGGGGTTGGAGGACGACGTTTACACGTATGGGAAACTGTGGTAAAGAGGACCTCTTGCCTTCTGCACCCATTTAGTGATTCGGACCAAACCACCTCGTGATCCCTGTAGGCAGGCCAGACCGTGATGGACATTGTACCCTTGGCGGTGATCTGCGTCCACTTGTAGCTCAATAAGGCCAGGGAGGGGGGGGGGAATATATATATATATATATATATATATATATTTTTTTTTTTTTAAACCCTACCTCACTTGAGCTACGAGGTCAGCATTTTACTACTGACAGCCCTGCTTGGAGACTTGAGGGCTAAGACCCACCGACAGATAAAACCACAAACTGCACCTTGGCAGAAGGAATGTTGTTCCAAATGCCATCCGGAGCTGACCTTATACCGAGCAGGTGCACTGAATAGATTTAATTGAAGAATGAAAGGTTTTGAAACAACTCGTGTCTACAGTATGTGCGTTGTTTTCCACTCAGATTCTCTCATAACAGTTCCCCAAAAAACATTGTTTTAGTGATGGCGTATCAAAGGAAAAGCATATCAAAGGGGGTGGGGGCTTCACAGCATAAAGATAAAACCAGAAGCCCATGGAGGGAGAAGCGTTTCAAGACCTGTGACCTGGAACTCAGCTGGCAGCTTAGTGGCCTGCCTCCTCCCCCAAAGGGCCCCTAGCAGGTGTAAATCCAGGAGTTAGGACTGTGACATCACAGATCAATACGGTCCTAAAACTGATCAGACTTGTGACAAATGTGCTGAGATGGGGACACAGGCTCCAGGCATCCGTGTGCCGCCCAAAGTGACCAAAATACGAAAGGAACTTTAACCCGTAGCAGACCCCCACTTGCCTGAGAGCACAGCAAGCAGAAAAGGCATTTTCATGGTTATTTTGCCTGGGAGGTGGGGAGGATAAAACCAGAAATGGAAAATTTAAATAGCTTTGCCAAAGTCATAGTATTAACAGCTGGAAGGACTCAGAATTAGACCAAATACAGAGATTCTGATCTCAACTTTATGGCTTCATCCACCTTCACTTGGGCCCCTGGGAATCAGGAACACCCTCCCCTCCCCCGACCCCAGCAAAAGGCAGTGACAACAAAACCTATTCAGAAGGTATGTTTGGAACCTTACAAAAAAGCCACAGGCATTGCAGTGACCTTCATTCGCTCATCAAACACTTCTACTGGGCCTGCCAGGAGTCCCATGACTGGGACATTTTATTTCTAATTTTGTAAAGCAAATATAAATTAATGATTTACATTAAGGGTCTAATACATTTTTTAAACAACCTATAAACCAAGCACTGTAGGTGTGTGTATTCTTAGCCTAAATAAATGGTCACAACATTCCTCTGAAGTAAATACTAAGCCCTGTTAACAGATAGGCTGGACCTCAGAGAGGGTTAGGGTTGTGTCCAGAGTCACACAGCAAGCCGGGATTGGAAGCCAGGTTCACTGAGCTCTGAGAACACCTTCTCACAGAGACAGTGTCTCCGCAATGGAGAAATTGTCACCCTGTGAAAACTATACTCATTTGGAACACTGAAAAAAATAAAATTAAATTTAAAGAAAACTGTATTCAGTGGTTCACAGGAAACCCATTTAGAATGCCTTGGTAAGCACCTCAGTAATTGATACCAATAAAGCCAGAAAGGACAGTGATGGTAAATCACTTGAGCGGGGATTAGGATGGGTTTTTACAAGTCAGATGAGACCCAACAACAGGAGGGAGTGAGACCCCTGGGTGGCCTTCCCCCTGCAGAGCACAGCACTGAGCTGTTAACAAAAATTCAGCTGAGTAAATTTTGAAGTCTATTTGACTTTATTAATTGATTCAGGAATCCAGCAACATCCCATCTAGCAAACAGAGGGGAACTCCAAAGGGCTCTAGACGGGGAAAGGTTTTTCTAAGGATGAAGGAGTCATAAACAGAAAAAGAAAAAAAGAAGGATTATTTGGAGTAGGATCATCTTCCTTTAGGGAAAGGGGGTCTTATTAGGTGGATTACTTCATCTTGCTTTGGGGGTTGGAGAGGACTCAGGTGACAGAACACCTTTATACGTTGTTGATGCTGAGCAGAGAAGTCCAGAATGGTCAGTTAAGACTATATTTCTGGGGGAGGTTGAAATTTTGATTAGGTTAGGTATTAAGCCCCAGCTTGGTGGCTTGGTCTAGCATAAATGACTCCATTTGGGGCTTGTGGTTCTCTTTTTAAAAGGATGCTGGACCGGGGCACCTGGGTAGCTCAGTTGGTTAAGTGTCTGCGTTGGTCTCAGGTCATGATCCCAGAGTCCTAGGACTGGGTCCCAAGTGGGGCTCCCTGCTCATCAGGGAGTCTGCTTCTCCCTCTTCCTCTGCCACTCCCTCTGCTTGTGCTCTCTTTCTCTCTCTCTCTGTCAAATAAATAAATAAAATCTTTAAAAAAATAAAAGAATGCCAGACTGGACATCAGCACTGGGGTCATGGCATGACCTCCCAGGACAAGGGCAGCCAGAGTGAGCAGTGCCCAGAGCAGAGCCCAGCAAGCAGGTCCATTCATCCCTCTCCAGCTGTGTCCTCCAAGAGGAGACTGAGTGGCTTGCTTTTCAGTTGTTTGGTTTGTGTCATGGGAACCACAGCCTGACCTAGAGCCATTAGGGAATCGCACATTTGAAGCCTCTGCAGAACTCTGGAGCTCGAAGTGCGGACCAGCCTTGGAGACGCCTTGGGAGCCAGCAACAGCCGTGGGCCCCTGCCAGCTGCTCAACACCTGGGAGCCTTAGCCTCCTGGTCTGTTTGATAAGGTCCTCTCCATGGAGGACGGCTCCAAGCACTAAAGGAGAAAATGTGTGTTAAAGCTTAACGTCCTGTGCCTGTCTGGAGGGCACTGGATTGGGTGGGCGTGTTGCTGGGAGCTCTGGGCTGGGAGGAGAGAACATGCCAGCCCAGGGATCGCCAACAACCGGGAGATAATGCACTCCATTCCCTGACCCTTCTCTGTAGCTCTTTGCCATTTTAAGTAGGAAAGATGAAAAAAATGTAGAGACGGAATCTGGCACATTGCTGGAGCTGATGATTCAGACCCCCGGACTGTGCACGCGTGGCCGTCAGAGTTTGTACCAAACACAAAAGAGAACTTAATCTCAACATGAGTCACAACAGAAGACAAGAAATGACTGCTTACGTTCGGAGGAATGTAGACGCTCATGTATATCACAGCACACAGGCTGTCTACGGAAATACTCCAAGGGAAACCGAGCCCCTAGCATTTCCTGGCCAATGTCCTCTGTCCTCCCTGCACACCTGGGTCCCCTCCATCCCTGAGCGGAGGATCAACTTACCCACCACAATGAAGATTCTTCTGAAGGCTGTCCACAGACTGAAACATGATGCCATTAATTCCCCTCTTCATTCAGCAATTTCTTCCCTATAAATTCTTATTTCTGCATGTTTTATTTAAGTCTAGAAATACATTTAACTTTACCCTCACAGTGGGAACAGATTTGTCATTAAGTCCTCTGAAAGTTAGAATACTGTGAATAAAATATCATAGTATTTCTATTAGGAGTAATTTTTCCCATAAGCCCCTGAGCAACAAATCCTGAAGAACAATTATCGAGAGACAGACTCCTGAGAGAATAAATGTCCCGCATGTGATGTAGGGCACACAGCACAGCATCTTTCCAGGTTCTCTCTGATGAGCTGTGTTCCCCGTAATTAGTCCTTGGAAAGCCGGGGTTTTAACAGCCAAAGGATTGTGCATCTGATTACATAAATCTCAGCTACAAGAATAGTCAACCTCATACTTCTTACAAATTCAGTCTGCTTCAACCCAGTAGGAACTTTTGTGACGACCACTGGTGTCTAAGACAATCTTAAATAAGCCCCCACCAAGAACTTGGAGTATAAAAACAATACTGCGTGGTATTCCCCAAAGTGTATGAGGAAACATTCCACATGGTTACTCCCAGATCATCACACACAGTTTCCCTGAGGTTCTGGCTTGGATGGAATCAGAGAAGCTTAAACTTAAGATGGCGCCAGAGTCAGGTGGCCAGCATTCCCCCAGTTCAAGCATTACCTTCCCCAGTACCAATCCTTCACATGCCGATGGGTGGCAAAGGCCAAGGCACACCCTTGGGGAAAGAAGGCAGCTGCTAGGATTTCCTCCAATCACAACTCACTGGCAGATGCATTCACGAAGTCAACGGCATGAGTTTGCACAAACAGTTCTTTTCTTCTGTTTAAAAAAAATTACAGAGATCTATTTGTACCTTTGCAACCAAATTTCTATTTCTATGGAAGGCATGAAGGTACCTCTGATTTTTTCCTCACTTCTTTGGGGCCAGGACAAAGGAGGCAGCATGGACTGTATCTAAAAAGGTGGGGTTTTTTTCCACTTAAGATTAAAATCAACATCTGAGCTTGACATAGGAATTTTTAGAGTCTCCTATGGGAAGGGGCACAATTTTGAAATACAATTTTATACATTCAAACTCTAAATTGTACCTCTTTCAATATGGAAAGCAAAAATAAATAAATCCATTTGGGTTGAGAGATTCGTTTGTTAAATGAGCTTTTAGGGCAAAAACAAATGCCAGTTAATATACTGCGCTTTGAGGAGAGTTTGAGTAGAACCCAAAAGGGAGTTAAATGTTTTTATGAGTTTAGCTGTTGAAATTGTTAGGCTTAATGGTAAAAAGCTAAGAAACTCTTTTTCAGAAGCACATACTTAATCTCTAAATCATGGTCACCACAAACAAGTTAAGAAAATGTAAAAAAAATTAAAAAATAAAAAGGCGCCAGAGTGGCTCACTCCATTGAGCGACTGCCTTCAGCTCAGGTCAGGATAGAGTCCCAGGACCGAGTCCCACATGGGGCTTCCTGCTCAGCAGGATGTCTGCTCCTCCCTCCGATTGTCCCTCACTCATGGTCTTTCATTGTCTCTCTCTCTCTCCAAAATAAATAAATTAAATATTTTTAATGTAAAAAAATTAAAGAAAGAAGAAAAAAGAAAATGTGGGCAGTGTGAAGTCTTGGTTTTATTACAGGGTAAGACGAGTAACAATAATGTCTTGAGCATCCAATTCCAGGTATAAAACACACTTTCTAAATTTGCTTAGAATGAAATTGGCTCTGGTCTCAGTGGGACGTCTACCAGAAGGCCCTGATAGTGCCTCTACACCATGTTTTGTAACCTGCTGTCAAGAATCAGAAAGTTTGCTCTTCAGAAAGTCAGGAAGCATGAACATTCCTGCATTTTTTTTCGCTTTTAGGTTAATACTTGGATAAGAAATTGTATTGATTCTATCATCCCCCCCCTTTTTTTTTTTGGTTAAAAGGTTCAATGTGCTTTAAGGAAATGATGCTCATAAATGCAATTTATATTGCTGTAATCACTGGTGACGAAATGTTACCATTTTTGATGAATTTGTATTTGAAACCCATTTTGACAATAAAGCATGCTCCACACTGTGTTGAATTTAAAAATACTGAGACTCAACATAATAATAATAATAATAGTAGAAGGACAGGGAATAACAAACATAATAAACATTAGTGAAATAAAGTAGGAGTCCTTGACCCCCGGCAGGAACGTAACCTGGCTCAGCTACTTTGGAACACAGACTGGGACTCTTCCAGTGGTTCAACGTGGAGCGACTGTAACAGTGCGACTACCAGCTACACATGCGAAGACATGAAAACGTGCCCCCACAGGAACTTGAGCACAAATGCTTGTAGCAGCATTACGCAGAAGAGCCAAAAGGTGAAGACAATCCAGGTGCCAGTCAACACATGAGCAGATAAACGAAATGTAGTCTATGCAGACAATTAAATACTATCTCGCCTTTAATGGGAAGGAACTTCTGACGTATGCTCCAACATGCGAGAACCCTGAAGGCATCGTGCTGACTGAAATAAGCTGGACCCAAAAGACCAAACAGGATATGATCCCCCCTCTCTAAGGGCACTCTCGGAGACTAGTGAAGAGACAGAAAGTAGATTAGTGATCACCAGAGGCTGTGGGGAGGGAGATAGCGTTTCATGCATACAGATTTTCAGCCGGGGAAGATGAGAAAGTTCTGGAAGGTATGGTGGTGAGGGTTGCATAATGTTGTGAATGAAATGCCCCCAAATTACATGCCTAAAAATGATTATAATGTTGAACTTTATGTTATCATATTGTATCCCAGAAAAAAGAAAGAAAATATAGTTTTGTCAATACAAGAGTTGTAACTTTAGTAGACTTACAGACCTTGATTTGGATGAATTTCAGTCATTAAAATGTTGAGTGGGGAAGAAATACTACTGAAGTATTTGGAGGGACCGTGAAAACATGCTAAGTGAAGGTCGGCTCCGAGGACCACATATTATATAAGCCCATTGATAAGAATTTCTCAGAAAAGACAAATCTGTAGAGACAGACACTAGACTAGCTCTTGCTTAGGGCTGGGTGAGGGGAGAAAACAAGAGGATAACAGTTAAGGGGAGAAAGGTTTCTTCGGGGAGTAATAAAAATACTCTAAAATGGGTTGTGATGCTATATGTATGACTTATTGAGTATATTAAAAACCACTGGACACTTTAAAGAGGTGAATTGGATGGTAGGTATCTCAAAGCCATTTTTAAGGAAGGACACAGGAACTCTAAAAACACAATGAGCCAAACCAAAAGAGACTTTTACTGTCATAAAACAAACTGAGTGGGGGAAGGGGTGTCGGGAGAGGGTGGTGGGAATACATTATATGTTTATAAAAAATTAAAAATTAAAAAAAAAAACACAATGAGCCCATTAACATCTACTTGACCACAGCTATGGCAGACAGAAATGTGACTGACGAATGAGAGGTCACATCCACAAGCCGCTCATCAGTTCATTACTGTCCTAGTAATGCTGTCAAACAGCCCCAGACCTCAACGGGAGACACTGCCAGACTGACCTCCCCAGGCTCAAGGCCACGGCCGGCTCCAGCAGGTGGTCCTGTGCCGGGGATGCCGGCCGTTGGCCGATCTAGGATGGCCCCAACTGGGATGCCTCAACAGGCCCAGCACCTCTTACAATGGGTGCCGAAGCAAGAGGAGACGCAGGAGAAGTACAAGTCTGCTTCAAGCCCTTCCTCCAGCACTTTGGTGAGCACGAGCATGCCAGTGACCAAAGCAAACTCAAGAATGAAGGCGGAATCAAGGGCCAGGACGGCAGACCCAGCTCCACCTTCATGCCCTCCCCATTTCTACCTATAATGGTATCCGGGACTTTGAGACGTCTTGCTTCATTTCCATCTCATTTGATTTAAATATTAGCCGCACTTAACATGTTTATAGTTCAGCTTGAACAAGGGCCGCATAATTCAGGTAGATGGAAAAGCGAGTCGAATCTATTTGCAGCAGCGAGCTCTGAAATGCCCCTGGACAGTGCTGTACATGGCGTGAGCCTCGACTGCGTCTGGGACCTTCTCCTTAAAGTGTCTTTGGAGCAGATGTCTTTGTTGCATGTGTGTTCACAGCAAGCATTTTTGCTGCACAACCAGCAGAAGCAATTTTGCCACAAAAATTTTTAAAGGACTAAAAATAATGGCCGCTTCTCAGTTTGGTTCGACAGTTTGGTTTTGTTTCTCCTTTGACATGCTGCTCTCATCGTCACAGCGTGTAAACTGTGACCCCCACCGTGACCCACGGAGGGGCGAGATTCCCACCCGACATCGCCCAGAGCTTTGGAACGTTCGTGGATGGACACGCTGGCAATTCGCCAAGAGCAAACAACAGTGTGGAAGGCTTCCACACACGCCACGGAACTCAGGTACCAATATGCCCTGGCCTTTGGAAACTGATACTCCTCTTAATGAAGGACAGAATTTTAGTGGGAAAAAGTGTGATGCCCAATGAGGTGAAAACTCGACAGGCAAAAAAAAAAAAAAAAAAAAGGTATGAACAAAGACATTAAAGACAGTTCAGGTACAATCCAGAAAATCAAATCTGTTACATGCCGTGTTGCCATGAATCTACACACATTTTAAATGTATTCAAATATTTTGCATTTCACAGCAAAGTGTTTCAAATTTTGCTGTTGATTTTTCATGTTTCATGGTGTCCTTTTCAATGAATGTGCCTCTTTCATTTTTTGTGATTTTATCTTTTATGGCAAGATTGCCTTATGGCCAATTAGGAACGTGGTGGAAGTGTTTGCTGCGAAAATGCTCATGGCCAAGATGTTTCCGGCGAAACTACGGAGAGCCCAGCTTGATGACTTGCCTTTTAATTATAGGAAATTTTAGCTTTTGCGAAGATAACTACTTTTTAAAGTGCTTTTCTAAATATTCTTCTCTTATCACTGAAATGCACGTCTGTACGCACAAAGAATAATTGCAATAGGAACATTTTAATAACAGCCCGCAGCGTGCACACACGCACACACACGCACACGCACATGCACGTGCACACACAGACACTGCTCTTGCTGTGGATGAAAAGTACCAGGTCACTGATAAAACGGATGATAACTCTCTCTTTATGCACACTTATAAGACTGGGTTTATCTTATTTCTGTTGTGATTTTACTGTGACGTTACTCTGCATCTCGTTCTGGGTTTGCACATTTTACTTCCAGAGAGTGGCTTCATATGTGGAAAATGAAATCCTTTTCTGGCCTGTCAGTCTAAAACGACTTTGAGTCCTAAATGGATCTCACATGGTCTGCCTTTAACACACTTTTTTGTTGTTACAGTTTCTGCATGACGGACTGTACCAGTCACATGAATCATGTAACAAAGGCGCACCTGTATAGCATTGGGCGCACTTTCTATCCACAGGTAAGATCAGAAGAAAGAAATGATTCTATAATTAGAGTCTTTTTTTTTTTTTTAAGTGGTGGCTGTGGCTGATTTAGAAAGATGTGATTTAAAAGTGGTGGCTCAAAGTAGGGCTTAAGAAATTGTTCCTGCCAGGAAAATAGACCAGGCTCTGCTTCTCACATCTCTCCCGTGCCATGTGTTCCAATTACTGGGAAGTTTAATGGTGCCGAACAGCAGAGGTATGAAGGCGCCTTTCATTACCTTCAGCGTCAGAAGCCCCCCGAGCCTCTTTGCCTTCCCTCGGTGTTTATGGGGAAAGACAGAGTGTTCTCTCACACGCCAGAGAACATGAGAACTGACTTCTCACAGCCAAGCAGAACTTTGCCAACATTTTCTGGAAAACAATTCTATCTCTTTCAGAGCCAGCCTGGAGTGTAATTTGAACTCGAGTACAAAGCAGAACGTCCTTTAAGATGAGCGATGAAATCCCTTAATCTTGTGAAATCAGCAAACTGCCTTCTATGTTCTCCCACACGTGATCTCCAACAACACCTTAGTTACAAATCAACCAGAGTAGGCAAGTAGGGTGTCTCTTTGAATTTTTTTATATTGAATTAACAAAAATAATTGGGATGTTATAGATGTGAGGGCCGTGATAGGCAGAAGGCGCCAAGGCGTCTGCAACACACTGTGATGCTGTCACCGCTGATGTCCTTTGTGACCTCTCCTGAAATACTGCCCTCCATGCAGCCTCCATTGGGATTAACCTTACATAGAAATAATCGGTACCTGTGAGCAGGGCAGGTTTCCAGGGAATGGAAATGAACTTCTGAGCCCGGGAATCCCTCTTGTTTCAGCACAGACTTGCTAATACTTAGCATAAGACAGAAACCTTGTTTCCTTTTCCTCCTTATCATTTCAAACACATAACAAAGGCAACTCACTGAAAGGCGGGCAGTGTTGCCTTAAAATCTCCCTCCTCCGATCCTCAGCTTTGACCTGGGGAAGGACATCAAGCCCCAAGGAAGGGTGACATGTGCAAAGAAAAGATAACTGGAGTAGGGTTGCCAGGGAAAATGCAGCACACTTACATAAATTAGAATTTCAGAGAGTCACGTAGTTTGGGGGACATACGTGTGCTAGACAGAAATCTGGCAACTCTACACCGGGGTATACTGAGAAGATGATTTTTAAAAAAGAGGTCATGGAGAGCATCAGAGATAAACAGGATACTTCACAGTTCTGGCTAGGGCCAAGGTCAGCAAACTCTGGCCTGAGGGCCAAATCTGGTTTGCCCGTTTTAATAATGTTTTCCTGAGGAGCACCTGGGTGGCTCAAATGGTTGAGCATCTGCCTTCAGCTCAGGTCATGATCTCAGGGTCCTAGGATCGAGCCCTGCATTGGGATCCCTGCTCAGTGGGGGGCCTGCTTGAGATTCTCTCCCTCTCCTTCTGCCGCTCCTCCCCCTGCTTGCATGCGCACTCTCTCTCTCTCTCTAAATAAATAAGTAAATAAAATCTTCTTAAAAAATGATGTTTTGAGGCACCTGGGTGGCTCAGTCATTAAGCATCTGCCTTTGGCTCAGGTCATGTTCCTGGGGTCCTGGGATCCAGCCCCACACTGGGCTCCCTGCTAGGTGGGAAGCCTGCTTCTCCCTCTCCTGCTTCCCCTGCTTGTATTCCCTCTCTCACTGTCTCTCCCTCTCTCTCTGTCAAATAAATAAATAAAATCTTTAAAAAAATAAAAAACAAAAATAAATAAAAATTAAAATTAAAAATTAAAAAATGATGTTTTGCTGGAGACACACTCACACGCAGTCATTGGGTATAGTCTAGGGCTGCTCCCATTCCACAATGCCTGAGTTCAGTAGTTACAACAGATACAATATGTCCTCCAGAGCCTAAAATATTTACCATCTGACCTTTTACAGAAAAGGTTAACCAAACTTTTTTCCCAGAAAAAATTCCCTAAATGACAACTGCCATCCTAAATACTTACCATTCTCATCTCTGATGAAATGTTCCTTTCCACAGGCATGTTCATGATTTTAAAGCTGAAAATCTGTTAGGTTATTAAACATGTGATACTGCTTCACTCTTTGGAATTAAACATAAGAAAATCAGATTACTTCAAGAAAAACAGCTTTGAGAAATTTTTATACATGTCGACAATTGTGTTTCAGAACTCCAGACGACCTCATGGCAAACATTTCTCAGCACAATGAAGCAGAGAATATTACGGAAGATTCGGGGAACTCCAATCCACACACCAACGAGATCTTCCCGTCTTCAGGAGAACATTTCCTACCCAATGTGGTTCAAAGTGGCTTAAAGAAGCGATTGTTGAATCCCCATGTGGATAACTATGGTTCTGAAGAATGAGGGAATTACAGAATTAATCTCCAAACAGTGAGAAGAAAAGCTGGGCTCACAAAGTCTGTAATGTGAGTAGCTGAAAGGAAGCTACTCCTTCCTTGGGATTTTTGGAAAGTTGGATTTTTTTTAATTTAATTTTTTTCAGTGTTCCAGAATTCATTGTTTATGCACCACACCCGGTGCTCCATGCAATACGTGTCCTCCTTAGTACCCACCCCAGGAAGGTCAGATTTTATTCCGCAGAACCAACACACGATTGAAGACACTTGGTGGGTGGATAATGTGAGAGGGGTCTGGGGACCAACGTGACCCCTAGCGTGGGTACAGATGGTGGACAGAAACAAGACAAAGTGCACATAGCAGCCCAGGTTTGAGAACCTAGCTTGCAGATAAAGAATGCAGAGAAGAAACTTCCATTTCTAATCGACCTATAAGAGGTGTGCATTTAATTTTCAGATTGTGATGTGTCCAGAGCAGGAACAAGTCTAGACTCTCATGCCTAACCGAGCGGCGGCTGCCAGGGTTCCCCGATGCAGCAGCTACACAGTGACAGTGAAGGAGGGAGCCCAGACTGCGGCTAGCACCATGGCTGCAGACTGAAGAACACACATAAGGGGTTTCCCTACGTGTGTGGTAAATAACCCGGGCAACTCCTCCAGGCCATGACCTTGATTGTAAAGGAGAAG
This sequence comes from Taxidea taxus jeffersonii, assembly GCA_003697995.1. Taxonomy (NCBI): domain Eukaryota; kingdom Metazoa; phylum Chordata; class Mammalia; order Carnivora; family Mustelidae; genus Taxidea; species Taxidea taxus. Next base: position 6 of record RCUC01116095.1, on the reverse strand, counting down.
CAAGAA
>RCUC01116094.1:0-46210 GCA_003697995.1 Taxidea taxus jeffersonii | reverse complement strand
CCCCCCCCACTTATGCTCTCCCTCTCTCTTTCAAATAAATAAATAATCTTTAAAAAAAGAGATTTTGCTGGGTGTATTTATCTTATACTTTGAATTATGAGGCTCTTCACATCTAAATCTAAAATTCAAAAAAACTTTTCTAAGAATTTATTTATTTATTTGACAGAGATCACAAGTATGCAGAGAGTCAGGCAGAGAGAGAGTAGGGGAAGCAGCCTCCCCACTGAGCAGAGAGCCCGATGTGGGGCTCGATCCTGGGACCCCGAGATCATGACCTGAGCCAAAGGCAGACGCTTAACCCACTGAGCCACCCAGTTGCCCCGGTTTACACCTTTTAAACTGCCATTTCTGTTGGTGCTGTTCTCTGTTGCACCACCCTGCCTGGTTGGGTAAGGCTGTTAGCAGCAGCATCCTTCTTCCTGGTGTGTGTCCTCCCACACTTGTTTCATCTGCCTCTGCTTTTTCTTTCAGAAAAATGTACCCATGGAGGGGATGCCTGGGTGGCTCAGTGGGTTAAATGTCTACCTTCAGGTGGGGTCAAATCCTGCATTGGGCTCCCTGCTTAGAGGGGAGCTTGTTTCTCCTCTACCTGCTGCTCCCTCTTCTCCTCCTCCCTCTCTTTCTCTCAAATAAATAAGTAAAATCTTAATTTTTTTTTTAAACGCATGGAACGCGTAACTGTAACCTCCAAGGGGACCCTTGACAGCTGGTAGGTCAGTCTGTCCAGCCGCTGCTGTTACGTTAACGTCCTGTCCTCAGGCCAGTGGATTGTCATGCAAAAAGGCACTAATGGCATGGGCGCACTCTTGAACCTGTGGTAGTTTTAGGAGAAATAAGCAAACCGTTATAAGTCTCTGTAATTTATATCTCTTTTACTTGTGACATGTTTTAAACTGTTCACAGAGTCATAGCATGTTGTAGGGCCGATATGGTAAGCCTGTCAATAAATCAGACCCACATGCTCCGCCCCGTAGTGGGTAGCGGTCTGTGGACTTGGTCCTGGCTTCTCCCTAGAATAACCGTCCCTCCGGTGGACAGCTCACCTTGGCGGTAGTGGTCACAGGTGCAGAACAGCAAACAGTTCAGTACAGCCTCGCCTAATTAGATGCCCTCCTCCCCCGGCCAAAGCCTTGAAGACAGGTCTTCCATATATGTTTTAAATTTTTATTTGTTTACTTGTCAGACCGAGCACAAGCAGGGGGAGTGGTAGGCAGAGGGAGAAGCAGACTCCCCACTGAGCAGAGAACCTGTTGCCAGGCTCAATCCTGGGACCCCAGGATCATGCATGACCTGAGCCGAAGGCAGACGCTTAACCCACTGAGCCACCCAGGCATCCCAGGTTTTCTGTATATTTATATATTTTTAAAATTTATTTATTTGCAAGAGAGAGGGTAAGAGAGCAGCAGGGAGCCTGACACGGGGCTTGATTCTAGGACCTGGGATCATGACCTGAGCCAAAGGCAGATGCTTCACCGAAGGAGCCACCCAAGTGCGCCGCCCATAATCCGCCTGCCCCCCCCACCCCCGCCAGTGTTTCTGTAATTTTAAAAGGCAGATTAATAACATGGATTTTTTTTTTTTTTAAGTTTAAGAGGTAAAAAGAAAACACTTTTTACATCTAAAAAGTGTGCAGCAAGGGTGCCTGGTGAGCATGGAGCCTGACACAAGGCTCTGTCTCACAACCCTGAGATCACAGGCTGAGCCGAGATCAGGATCCGGATGCTCCGCTGACTTAGCCACCTAGGCGCCCCAACAGCATTGTATACTTCGTCTGTACATGTGTTTGTTTTTGTTGTAAAAATACAGTAAAGGGTTTTAATGTAGTACTTTATCCAGGTGAGGCTTAATGCCCAAGGAGGTAAGTTCTTTGTGCCTTGAGTAAGGACAGAGTGCTCCCATTTGTGAAGCAGGTAACTGAGAATCAAGTTTTATGGCACTTGGGGGTCAGACTTGGATTTGAATGACAACCCCACCAATCCCCAGCAGAGTGACCTCGAGCAGATTCCTCAGTGTTTCTGAGCCTACGTCTTCTAATCCGTAGATTAGAGCACTGTTGTTGTGTGAAGGCACTGCTGCAAGCACTTCACACGAGCTTGGTCGCAGATGTACCAGCTAGACTGTTTCCATTTCCGTTGGACAGAGGGGAGGCGGGGATGCTGAGCGGCTCAGCCAAGTTCCAGCCCAGTCAGGTGACCTCAGAGCTGCCCTCCCACCACCTGCTGGACCACATGCTGGTCCAGCAGACTTCTGAGGAACATCTGGTGGTGTCTAGGGCATGTGTGTCTCTAGATGCCTGCACATGGGAGGCACCCCCGAAGTTGTGGCTGCCGGGTTGGTATTACAGCAGCGATCACAAGTTCTGCCACAGTTGAACCAGCCCCTGTTGGGATGTTTGCACGTGTGTTTTGACACTCTACCTCTGACATCAGGCCATCTCCCTTACACTTGGGTTACCAGCACCGTGTACCCGGTTTCGGGCTAGATTTGTCAGGATAGCTTGATTCTGGTCCTGGCTGCAGAAAGGGGTCACTCTGAAGCCATGTCCATCTTACTTCATCAAAGGCTGGCCATCTCACCAGGAGACTTGCACACTGAGCAGTGGGAATCACAGGGCAGGGAAATCATGCCGTTTCCAGCAGGTGTGTTTGGGGGTTGTTCTCTTAGAGACACAGAAGACATTGGGCCTCATCTTTAGCATTTTATGAACTCTCACCCACTGAGCTTTAGGAAGCTCTTCGTAGCAGGCATTCACTTGGTTGCCCATCACTCTCTGCCCTTTCTGCCATGATACAAAGGACATCTGGGTTCTCTGGCTCTGCATGCCGATTCTTACACCCAGTTTGCAGAGAGCCTGGTGCTTCCCTGTGTTGAAAAGTACCTGTGGTTTTACTGTCCCGAGATTTTAGGTGTTGGGAGCTTAAAACATGAACAACCGAACATCCTAATGCTCATTACTTTTATGAGAAATATTTTATCTCCCACTGTCTAGTTTCATGTTTAGATTTGGAAATATATTAAGGTTTTCTGGAAACTTTTGGTCATAACTATTGGTTCTGTCCTAGAATCGTTTTTCTCCACAGTGTGTGTGGAGGAGGACGTGCCATCTGCAGGGCTGGAGGGTGGGTGTGTCGTGCTCTGGGTGCAGGACTTTAGCTTGGTTCAGGCTGTCTTATCCAGCGGGATTAGAAACTCTTAGTGCCTCGTGGCTGTCCTGTTCCACAGCCTCACTTCATGTCACCTAGATTCGTTTCCCTGTCGCTCGCACCTCTGAGGACGAGTGGGCAGGACCAGAGGGCAGGGTCAGAAGTGGTGTGCACTTGTTAGCGGACAGGTTCTCTCCCAGGTCAGTCCACAGGTAGCCTCCTTTCTGAGGAGTACCTTTCTAGAGGATGTCCAGTTTTTGCTCGTTTATTCGTTCATTTATTTTTTAATCTCCTATTTTATTTATTTAATCTACATATTTATTGTGATTTTGCTCAACTTCTGACCTCCTTTTCCTTTTAACGTACTGTATCTTAAGTATCTTAAGCATCAGTTAACTAAAGAAAATCCTTACTTGGTTTCTGGATAGTCATTACTGATAAAGGTGATTTAACACCCATTTACTGAATGCCCGCCTGTACTTGGGACAGTCGCTCAGTCTGTAAGTGGGAAGGTCTTTGGGCCGGGGGGGGGGGGGGGGGGCTAGGAGTGTTCTTGGGTTGTGGCAGCTGTCAGTTTGGGAAACCCAAAGTCTTGTGCAGGCGTGTGGCCCTGGGCTGAGTCTTTTCTGTTCTTCTTAGACATCTGTCTGCTGCAGCCTGTGGCCGTCAGTCCTGTTGCTCCCTCTCCCGTGGTTCATGAGGGCGGGTGCTCCCTTCAGTGTAGGAGTGCATGGACAAGCTGAGTGTGTGGCTTGTTGTGGGGAGCATGCTGGTCTTCCTTTTGCAGCTCAGGTTTCAGCCCATTCCCTCTCTGTGCTTTGATGGTTGGTGGGGGGTGGCCCTTAAAGAAGTGACCGGTTTACTCTTTGTATTCTTTCTTTTAAGGCTCAGCTTTTGTTGCTTTTTATTCTTCTCAGAATTAAGGAGGAGAGGGGCACCTGGGTGGCTCAGTGGGTTAAGCCTCTGCCTTCCGCTTAGGTCATGATCTCAGGGTCCTGGGATCAAGCCCTGCATTGGGCTCCCTGCTCCTCGGGGAGCCTGCTTCCCCCTCTGCCTACTTGTGATCTCTGTCTGTCAAATAAATAAGTAAAATCTTAAAAAATAATAATAATTAAGGAGGAGAGGTAAAATCTTCTGGGGTTTCTGTATTTCCAGTGACTCTAGAAATTCTTTACATTGGAAATTCGTTTTCAGTTAGGAATAATTATAGAAGACCCCGTGACATTGGCATCATCTCGTTTTCCACATTCATTGACTTTTTTTTTTTAAGATTTTATTTATTTACTTAACAGATAGAAATCACAAGTAGGCAGAGAGAGAGCAGAGGAAGCAGGCTCCCTGGCTGAGCAGAGAGCCCGATGTGGGGCTCGATCCCAGGACCCTGGTATCATGACCTGAGCTGAAGGCAGAGGCTTTAACCCACTGAGCCACCCAGGTGCCCCCACATTCATTGACTCTTGTGTAGAATTTCTTTGACTGTATTAGTGGAGTTAATTGGTGACAGTTCTATTTCACAGTATATTGATTTTTTTTTCCCTTTCAGAATAGACAACAAATTCAGAGTCAGACATTCAGACCCTTGGTTTTCTGAGCCTCTTTGGGTTTCTGAGTCTGCCCCAGCACTGGTGGTGCAGGCCTTCCCTTGCCTGAGGCAGGTGCTCCCAGACCCACCCGCTTTTTGAATGTTCTTTGGCAGGTACTACCTGGTTCATCACAGACCTTAGAGGAAAATCCCTGGTCTTTGGAACATACATTATATATTTTTTCTTTTAAGATTTGATTTATTTGAGAGAGGGAAAGTGCGTGCCTGCGCATGTTTGGGGCGGGGAGGGGGGCCAGAGGGAGAGGGATAGGCAGACCCCATGGGGCTGAACCATGACCTGAGCTGAAGGCCAAAGTTGTACGCTCAACTGACTGAGCCACCCAGGCACCGCTGCTGTCTTTCATTGCTAGTATTTTTATTGTTAGCAGTTTTTCTTCTATACAGTTAGATCCAGAGTGCATGAGGCAAAGCAGCAGTACCTTCCCAGACTTCACCCTTCCTTCCCAGAGAGGTTTGCCGGTGGTCGCCCACTGCTCTCGCGCTGTGCTCTGCCCCAGCACTGTTTCCCGTGGTCACCTCAGGAATTACCTGTACCTTCCATCCTGATCAAGTCAGCAGCACCTTTGCCTCCTGTCCCCACTCTTGGCATTTCCTGCGCACACCCCGTTCCTCTGCGCTCCCCATTCCTGCACGCACCCCGTTCGTCTTTTTTTTTTTTTTTTTACAGTATTAATCTTTTTCTTGGCTTCGGTGTTTTGAGATTCCCATCGTATGGTGCCTTATCTTTGTGGCCTGGAATTTCCATTTAGCACTCTGTCTTCCTGCCACTGGCCAGACAGTGGCCCCGGAGGCTGCCTGTCCAGCCGCAATCCTGGTTTGACCCACAGTAGACAGAGAGGCTGGAGAGTGCTCATGGCACCATAGAGGCCTCTGCATCTGGGAGGAATTCCCCCAGAGACCTTGAGAAAGGAGCCTGTGGTGTGGCTTCGTACTTCTTCATGCCTTCATTGCTGAACGACAGCACCTAGTTTGCAGGCCATGAAGCCTGGGTCTGGGACATACGGGACAGACCGTCTACATGCCGAGGAGGTGTGGCTCGCAGGCTGCACCTGCGGTTGCTTTTCCAGTCCTCCTTGCACTCGTACCAAATGCTCGTGTTAAGACGCACTTGTTTTCGGCGCCGTTTTCTAATGATGTGTGTGGAAATACCAAAGCGTTTATAGCTTTTGTAAAGTGAGGCTGCCTCAGATAATTTTTGTAAAGTGAGGCTGCCTCAGATAATTTTGGAGGTCTTCGAATGCGCTGTGCTGGGAATGGAGCAAAAGAGGGAGCTCTCAGTAGACCTCACACTGGGATATGCCTGGGGTGTGACCAAGCTGGAGGCGCCCTGCAGGTCTTGGGGAAAGACAGGCCCTTTGCGGGGGAGGGTGGGGGCTTTCTGGGACTTGGGGCTCTGGGTGAAGCTAGTCTTTGTCTCCTGCCGTGCCCTATTAACCCAGGTGAGGCAGACCACCTGTGGATGAAGGCCTTTAGAAGAAAGTACGGGAGACTTTACTCACGACTTTGGGATGGAGAAGTACCTTTGAACAAAAGCAAAAAAAGGGAAACATCAGTTTGCAAAGATTTGTTCCATTCAGCTCTGTAAAGTCAGGAGTGTGTAAGCTCCGTTGCACCAGAGTGTGCCTGGGTTAACGGCACCGAGTGTGCACTGAAAACCGGTTAAGGTGGTAGGTTTTGTTTTTTACTACAGTAGAAAAGTTTAAGAACGCGTGTTCATCAAAAGACACCAAAATAAGTGAAAAGAACTGTGAACGAGGAGAAGATTTTTGTTGGTGTTTGGCCAGTAAAGGACTGGTGTCCGGAGAGGAGTCCTGGAACCGCTTGGGCACTGACTCGGTCGCGCTGCCCGCAGACAGACAGCAGCGCGCCGCCCCCCACACCGGGTGACCACTCCGCGGAGCCTTGCTCCGGTTCCTCCTGGCGCTCGCCTGCTGCTCCCCTCCGGGCTGGTGGACAGTTCTCTGCGTTTAGTACATGGAGATTTGCGGAGCCCTCACCGCGCGGGACGGGGAGCAGTCCGTCAGCTGGCGTCAGCCTCGCACTCAGCAGACTGGCTGTTGGACTCACCTGAGTCGCAGACCGCTTTGGTCCTTTTCATCAGACGCTTCCCAGCTCCTCCTGGGGCGGCTGCCCATTTCCCCTCCCAGCAGGGTGACCGTTCTAGTCATGGCTCACCCTCATCCGCCCTCGGTGTGGTCTGGTCAGTTTTTTGGCCATTCTCATCGGTGTGTGGCGATACCGTAGTTTCAGTTTGCTTTTCCCAAATGAACAAAGACGTGGGGTATCGTTTCCTGTGCTTAGTTGCTGTTACCGTAACAGTTTGTGAACGCTTGCTGTCAAGCTCTGCCAGTCTCACCACGCCCGAGCTGGCTGGCATTGGCCTAAAATATCTTGCACAGCAGGAATTGCTCAGGGATGTTCAGAGCAGCATTGCAATAGCAAACCCTGGGGGTGTCCCCAGCATCCTTCAGTGGAAGAGTGGGTCGATAATTTGTGGTCTGTTTACAACCCGGAGTTTACCCAGACCAGAAACGATGTCCGGCTACATCCCGCGGCGTGAGTGTGACCTAGAGACCTGCTGAGTTTCAGAAGCAAGTCCTAGAAGGTTGTATTTAGGGTTAGGCCATTTTTATAAGTTCAGGAAGCTAAAACTAAATAATGTTTAGGGAGAAACATATGAGGTAATACCTCTAAAGCAAGAGAATCATAAACATGAAGTCAGGAGAATGTACACAGGAACAACACAGGAAGCTTCAAGATTGCTGGTAATTTTCAAGGCTTTCGTTTGAAGGACAGGATTGTGGTGTTTATCACTCTGCATTGTAAGTTACATATTCCCCAGCTGCCGGGGTGCTGGGTGGCTCACTCTGCTAAGCAGCTGACCCTTGATCGCAGCTCAGCCCTTGATCTCAGGGTCATGAGTTCAAGCCCCACATTGGGCTCCACACTGGGCGTGCAGCCAACGTAAGATAAAATGTAGGTGTGCGTGTTCTGTATATTCCATTCTGTGTATCATATATTACATAAAAATGCTTACGACAAAAATAGCTTTCTCCTTAAAGTGTTTGCAGATATGTTCTTCCCACGCCGGCACGTGCTCCGATGTCTCCCCGAACAGTAGGTCGGCTCAGCGGCAGCTTCTCAACATGTGCCGAGGCCACAACTGGGAGCGCGGGAGTCAGAGTACTTGGCTCTTTCCCCTGAAGGTCTCTAAGTCTTCCGGGGAGCATGGACAGGACCTGTTCATGTGGGGTTTTTGTCTTTTTGTGTATTTTGTTCACTGATGAACCTCCAGCTTGCAGAGCGGAGTGTGGCATGCGGCCGGGGCTCTGTCAGCAGCAGGGGGAACAGGTGAGCAGCACAGACGCACGCGCGAGGCCCGGGATGGCTCCCCAGGACGCGACAGGGCTCTGCTCTTTGTGCTGGGAGAGTGGCCGGGAAAGGGTTCCCTGAGCCAGGGATATCTGTGCAGGGCCCCGTGGCTCAGGTAGGAGCTCTCTACGTGGCAGGAAGCAGGGCAGGGTGTTTTTGTTTGTTTGTTTTAGATTCTAATGTCTTTATCTTTAACTCAAGCATACAAGAGAATCTAATCTTTTTCTTTTCTATTAACATATAGTGTATTATTTGTCGCAGGGGTGCCGGTCTGTGAATCGTCAGGCTTACACACTTCACAGCACTCACCACAGCACACCCCCTCCCCAGTGTCCATCACCCCCCACGCGCCACCCCCCCGCCCTGCAGCCCTCAGTTTGTTTTGTGAGATTGAGAGTCTCTTCTGGTTTGTCTCCCTCCCAATCCCATCTTGTTTTGTTTCCCTCTTTACCCCCTACAGCCCCCCGCCCTGCCTCTCAGATTCCTCATACCAGAGAGGTCATATGATCATTGTCTTTCTAGCAGAGTAGCCACAGCAGAAGCATGCTGGGCCCATGATAATTGTCTTTCTCTGATTGACTTACTTTGCTCAGCATAATACCCTCTAGTTCATCCACGTCGTCGTTGCAAATGGCAAGGTTTTGTTTTTATTCTTTTGGTGGCTGCATAGTATTTCATTGTATATAGCTCTCTCATCTTTTTAAAAAATTTTTTTTATTTTTATTTTTTTAAAAGATTTTATTTATTTATTTGACAGACTGAGATCACAAGTAGGCAGAGAGGCAGACAGAGAGAGAGGAGGAAGCAGTGTCCCCGCCGAGCAGAGAGCCCGATGCGGGGCTCGATCCCAGGACCCCGGGATCATGACCTGAGCCGAAGGCAGAGAGAGGCCTTAACCCACTGAGCCACCCAGACGCCCCACATCTTCTTTATCCATTCATCTGTTGATGGACATCTAGGCTCTTTCCATAGTTTGGCTGTTGTGGACATTGTGAGCAAGGCATTGTTTTAGGAGAGCCCAGGTGTTTGTGTGTGACAGTACTGTGTCTGCCTAGGACAAGTGGTCCTGCCAGTCATGGCCCGAGGCCCAGTGGACACGGTGGTGGGAAGATGCTGGTGGTGGGCAGGGCCTGTGTCCAAAACAGCCCTGAAGGGCAGGCCAGGGAGCTAGCTGGGTTTTGGTGCTGCAGCCTGTTGGGAGGGTCGGAGAAGGACCTGAGAGGTGTGCTGATGGGAGCAGACTGTGCGGCAGTGAGGGAGGACAGACTGAGGAGGACAGATTCCAGAAATCCCTCCCTCTTACCAGGTTTCTGCCTCTCGTGCCTGGCAGTTTCTCACCACTTTAGAGCTCCCTGCTCCCTGCTTGTGTGTGTCTTTGCCTTCTCGTCCGCCTAGCCCTTGTGCTCCTTCTAGCGGCACAAACCAGGATGCGCCACAAAGAGGCAGAATGTGCCCCTCGGTTTGTTTGTAAAGACGTGATGTTACTGAAGCAGACCCAGCCCAGAGACCGTGGTTTGACCTTCTCGGGGTGGGAACTGGGCGCAGACCTCTGGCAGCAGCTCCCGGATTAGAGCAAGTGCAGTGCAGGGAGGCCTGGCTGCTCTCTGGGCCTTGACTGTGGGTCTCAGGATGCCTTGAAATAAGTAGGAACAGGTTTAGGGAGAGCGATGTGACACAGTGTTGCTTCAGACAGCAGCTGGTGGATTCGCACATCACCGCCCCGAGGCAATACAAAGCCCAGTGAGCACTGCTCTCCATGTTGGCAGAGCTGGGAGGTTGCTGGCGACACTTCGTGGGTTCTGGCGTGGCTTCGGCTGTGGAGCTGCCTGCCTGTGGCACCAGGGGCTGGGGAGAGGGAAGCAGGGGATACATGGCAAGCAACTGGCAACCCTTGCTGGGGGCAAAAGCGTCGGCAGATGCCGAACCGGTGTTCTTTCCTCAGTTTGTAGGGTGCAGGGTCATGTGCTTCTGGTGATCTGTGTTTCCTGTATGGAGAAGTGTCTGTTTCTTCCCATCACTGACATACCCCTGCTCATGACAGAAAAGATGGACAAAGAAGTATTAAGGCAGTAACTTTTTTAAGAAGTTGAACTTAGTGATTAAAAAAACCCACAAAACTTCATTATTTCTTTCTCTAACAGTTTTCTGCCATAAGGCTTCCACGGCCTTTCTGTTTGCCCTTCCGGATGCATTTCCCGATATCACATACATAAGCATGAAATGAGCCCTTGCGCTTACAATCTGTCTTTTAGTTACAAGCCTGTTCCCCCGAGCATGGAGCTTTCGAGAGTGCACGCTGCCTGGCAATGGCTAGTTCCTATTAGAACACAAACTTCTGAAACGTACGTGAAGTAGTGTAGAAATTTAATAGTTTCTGACTGAAAATATAAAATGCCAATTTGAGTAATATTCACGGCAGCTGTGTTTTTCCTTAAAGGGCCAGATGGAGTATTTTTAGGCTTTGTGGTTTCCCAGCCTCTTTTGAGAGCAGCGGTAGACGGTACAGGAAGAGAGGGATGTGGCGCTGTCCAGAGTTTGTGAACATAGGCGGCCGGGTCTAGGTGACTGGGGAGTTTTATGTTCCGTTTGATTTTCTTATCGTATCTAACTTGCCTTGAGAACAAATAATCTTAATTACATATTGCTTTTTAAATGCAAGTAAAGGGGCCCCTGGGTGGCTCAGTGGGTTAAAGCCTCTGCCTTCGGCTCAGGTCATGATCTCAGGGTCCTGGGATTGAGCCCCACATCGGGCTATCTGCTCGGCGGGGAGCCTGCTTCCCCACACCTCTACCGACTCGTGATCTCTCTCTGTCAAATAAATACATAATCTTTAAGAAAAAAATAAACGCAGGTAAAATTGACCTACAGTTACATGCACAGATCTTAGTAAATTTCGGTGCGTTTTGGAGTATGTACACACTTGTGAAATCACTCCCCCAGTTTAAGTCAGAGTGTCTCTGTCTTCCTGGAAGGCTCCCGCCAGTGCCCTCCAACACCTTCCTGGTCTATGTCACAATAGGCTGTTTGTCCTGTTTTTACTTTTAATAAATGGAATCATTTTGGGTCCAGCTTGTTTGTCTTGCATAATGTGTTTGAGGATTTTCTTGGTTGTGTCTGTATGTTACCCTGTTTTTATTGGCGAGTGGTGTCCCTGTGGAACTGACCAAGCCGTGATCAGTCCTTTGTTGCTGGTCGTTGGTGTTGTCCACTCTCAGAGCTCACGTTGTGTCACTTCACGCTCAGGGGAGGAACCCTGAAGGCCTCTGGGCACACCTGTCCCTGCCTCTGCTTTCACCGAACGTGTACGTGTCCTTTGACCCCACAGACCAATATTGATAACTTTTGCTTTCACCACTTCTATGTATTTTCTTTTCTTTTTTTCTTTTTTATTTATTTGTCAGAGAGAGCGAGCACAGGCAGATAGAGTGGCAGGCAGAGGCAGAGGGAGAAGCAGGCTCCCTGCTGAGCAAGGAGCCTGATGTGGGACTCGATCCCAGAATGCTGGGATCATGACCTGAGCCGAAGGCAGCCGCTTAACCAACTGAGCCACCCAGGTGTCCCCTATGTATTTTCTTAAAACAAGAAGGAAGATGACCTTCACTCCTTCCTGAAGACGATGGTTTCTGTTTTCCTTTCCCTGCAGTCTCAATAACTCTGGGATTTATTGTAATTCAGGTCGCTTTTGTGGGTTCTTTTAGTCTCTGTTTTTCTTTTTTTTTTTTTTTAAGATTTTGTTTATTTATCTGACAGACAGATCACGAGTAGGCAGAGAGGCAGGAAGAGAGAGAGAGGAGGAAGCAGGCTCCCTGCTGAGCAGAGAGCCCAATGTGGGACTCGATCCCAGGACCCAGAGACCATGACCTGAGCCGAAGGCAGACGCTTAACCTACTGAGCCACCCAGGCGCCCCCAGCCACAGTAATCTTAAAACATAAACAAGCTGCTTCTGTTGCCTCTTCCCATAAAACTGTGTTCTTAGGGAACTGCTCACTCTCATTTCAGGTGTCCTTCACCGAGCTCGCTTTTCCGCTCTCAGATTGTATCTCCTGTTCGTCGTGGTGTTCCCAATGCCTGGCACGTGGGAGGACTCAGTAAATATTTTCAAATAAGTGATCATGGAGGATAAAAAATGCCACATGAGCCAGACTTGTGTCTTATGAACAAAGTAACAGTCACTGATGCCCCAGCAGGACACCTGGAAGCAGTCTGTATCCCTTAGGTAGGGTAATGCCCTGTCCTTGTGCCACCATACGTAACTCTTGGTCGTAATGGGAGATGGACAGGCAGGACATTCCAGGAGCACGTATGTGTTTGATGCAGTCAGTGGACTCTTCATCTTAGCACTGGAGAAACATGCAAAATAGAGGATCCTGTTTCCATGTTTCTTGATGTGAGCTAGTGTAGGGTAGTTGTTCTGTATTACATGATCGTTCACATTTAGTTAAATTTCCAATTGGAGAAAACCACAGAATATGTTGATGGCGTGTGATCAGAGGGTCGTGCATGAGCTGTGATGGTCTCCAGTGGGATGTTGTTCGAGGCACCCATCCTCCTCCCGTCCAAGTGTCCCGTGCCTTAGACGTGCCAACCAGTGTGTTAGGGAGCCTGGGCGATGGTCAGTGAAGCAGCAGGTCACAGTTCTCCCGGCTGAGGCGGCTGTGCCCCCGGGGTCCTCAGGTGTAACAGCCCCTGTATCCCTTTGAAGTGAGTAGCATTTCTTTTATGACTTTGGGATTTGTCTTCTGGTCCGCAAAGACCTAACTTCTTTTTTTTTTTTTTTAAGATTTTATTTATTTATTTGACAGACAGAGATCACACAAGCAGGCAGAGAGGCAGGCAGAGGGGGGAGGGGAGAAGCAGGCTCCCCGCCGAGCAGAGAGCCCGATGCGGGACTCTGCGGGACTCGACCCCAGGACCCTGGGATCACGAGCCGAGCCGAAGGCAGCGGCTTAACCCACTGAGCCACCCAGGCGTCCCAAAGACCTAACTTCTTAAAAAATTCACTGGAGAGCCGTTGCCTGAGCTTCGGGCAGGCGTGGCACCGCTCTGTAGTTCCGTCAGGTGTTGGCGGAGCGCAGCTGTCCCGTTCCTGCACATGCTGCGCTTTGCTGCTTCAAAGGCAGAGCTAAACACTGGGGACCCAGCCATGGAGACTCTCTGGCTCACAAGACTGAAATACTTACTATCTTGCCGTTTAACAAAAGCTTGCCTGTGTCTGCCCTGGAGTAAACACGCCTTCAAAGAATAACACCAAAGGAAACTTAAGCGGTAAGGTTTGGGCTGACTTCGATGTACCCAGCCTCCCCCTTTCTGGTGTGTAAGTACTTGGCTTTGATCCAGTTAAATTAGGCCTAAGCTGCCAGGCCCCCTGCTGTGCTGTCATTTCATCAAAATAAAAAGGAGGTTTTTCACTTTCAAGTTTTTTCTGGTGTCAGAAAAGTACTAATGATTTGAAATTGGATTGGGAGGGAGTCGATCTTAAGATGTTCGCTGGCTCTTGAGAAAATCTGGGATCAGCTAGACTCTGGTTGATGAAACCCTTTATCTTGGTCCCTTCGACTGGCTGTGGCCAAAACAGAGGGACTCACCCACAAAAGAACAACTTTCTCTTGAGCTCTGATGAGAAGGGGCTCTGTAGTAATTTTGTGGGAGAGTCCCTGGGTGCAAGAGGGAAGTTAGCCCAAAGGGATGAGCTCCAGACCCCTGGTTAAAGGGCATTGTTGGTTAGGGAGACTGGGGTTCTCAGTACCCCCGACAGGCCAGCACACTGAAAGTGCTTCATAAACCTGGCCTGGGAGTGATTCACGACAGGAGCCTTCTAGGAAGGGCAGTTATGTGGCTGCTTGCTCGTGTTTTTTTTTTTTTTTTTTTTAAGATTTTTTATTTATTTGTTTGATAGACAGAGAGAGCGCGCAAGCAGGCAGGGGAAGAGGGAGAAGCAGGCTTCCCGCTGAATAGGGAGCCCAGTGTTGGCTCGATCCCAGGACCCTGAGATCATGACTTGAACTGAAGGCAGATTCCCAACGGACTGAGCCACGTAGGCGCCCTGCTCATGTTCTTAGAATGACAACTTTCTAGATTCTATAAACGATACAGAACTTTGTAAAAAGTTCAAACAATACAGAAAAGAGAGAAGAACATGATTTAAAAAGAAAAATCAAGCTATGGTATAGAAATGGCTGAATGTTATACAGACAAGAAAGTGTGTTAACCTCTGGTCCCTCGTTTTCCCCGGAAACAGCCAGACATGCAGCCTCCAAAGACATCCCTCATAGTCCGAAATAGAAGCATTTTGTTCCACTTTCTCTGGACCTGGCGCACGGAAAAATCAAGGGGACCCTAATGGAATTGCTGTCCACTCAGCGCCCGCAGACCTGCCCATGCCCTTAAGAAGGGAGGCCGCTGGTGTTGTCGGGCTGTGGTGTGGGCCGTGCGCGCGTCCCTGGTGGGGCTGATGGGGACTCTGCACTCTCTCCCCACTCGTGTCCTGACCTCGTTGCTGCGGGTTTGCGAAGTTTCTGTTCGGCGGACTTGTCACCGCAGCTGCCGGTGCTCTTCAGTCTTGTCCTTGGGTTTCTGTGGCTTCGGCCCCTGCCCACAGATCCGTTAACCCCTGGTTTTCATTCTCCATTGCTACCTTTCCGTTTATGTCTTCACTGGCTGGGTGTTTAAACAGATTGTGTTTTCTAGAAGCTCCTTGTTCCGTAAGTTCTGGTGTCTGTGTGAACGTTAGTCTGTGCCTGCATCTGTGGGGACCTTGCTGAGCATAACATTCTTGGGTGCGAAGTGCTAGATGCCCCGCCGCCGTTCTTGCTGCTCCGGTAGCGAGGGGGACGGCCGCTGGGCACAAGTGACGCTCTGTCACTTCGTTTCTTAATCTCTGGGTTTGAGGAGAAATGATCTTTTTATAGATTTTATTTACTTATTCATGAGAGACAGAGAGAGAGGCAGAGGGAGAAGCAGGCTCCCTGGAGCTGGAAGCCTGGTGCGGGACCCTGAGCCCGAAGGCAGACGTTGAACCCACTGAGCCACCCAGGTGCCTCAGATTTGATTTTTTATAAAGCAAGTATTAGCCTTTAAAAGACTTCGGATATAGTTACTGGCATTTCATTGAAACTAAGAAAATTGATTCTGAATTCTGTTGGTTTTTCTTGGATGGTTCTATCTGAGACTAGGAAATTTTTGACGTTCAGTGCAGTAACGTCTGAAATCCGGCATGCACACTGACTGTTAAGTCGTACTGTTGATTCATAATTTAAAATGGGACCATTTCACAGGGTGAAACTTGTCTTCAGTCGCATGAAGTAGCTGGCGGCTGTGGGCCGCCGTGGGCCGCTGGGCGCATCTCAGCTGGGGCGGCTGGGTTCCAGGAAGACTGCAGGAAAGCAGCTATCCCAGTAGAGTGAGCCACGTCCATGTTTGGTTTCCGAGGGCCTGTAAAACTCATGCCCATGCTACACTGTTGTCTGGTAAAGGCAGAATAGCAGAGAGAGAGAGAGAGAGAGAGAGAGAGTGTGTGTGTGTGTGTGTGTGTGTGTGTTTAAGTAAGACAAACCAGAAGAGACTCTCAATCTCACAAAACAAACTGAGGGCTGCTGGGGGGAGGGGGAGGGAGGGGGTGGCGGGATGATGGACACTGGGGAGGGTGTGTGCTGTGTGTAAGCCTGATGATTCACAGACCTGCACCCCTGGGGCAAATAATGCATTATATGTTAATAAAAATAATTTTTAAAAAAGGTAAATACCTCTAAAAACATGCTAACCATCATCTGAGCTTTTGAGTCAGAATCGCTGATCACAGATCAGCATGGCAAATATACTAACAAGGAAAACATTTGAAATACTGCAAGAATTTTTTTTTTTTTAAGATTTTATTTATTTACTTGTTAGAAAGAGAGAGCGCAAGCGCAGGCAGACAGAGAGGCAGGCAGAGGCAGAGGGAGAAGCAGGCTCCCCGCCAAGCAAGGAGCCCGATGTGGGACTCGATCCCCAGACGCTGGGATCATGACCTGAGCCGAAGGCAGCCGCTTAACCGACTGAGCCACCCGGGCGTCTCTGAAATACTGCAAGAATTACCAGAATGTGACACAAAGACATAAAGTGAGCAAAAGGGAAAGAGACTAGCTTGACACATAGTTGCCAGGAATCTTCAGGTTGTTGAAATAAAATAAAAGCATTATCTTGAAGATGCAGTATGGAGAGGTATGGCTGTAGTTGATTATTTTTATGGAGCAGACATAGTATTAGTTCTTGGTGTCTCTGTGGATGGGGTCTGGAAGCCAACTATTTAGTAGGCATTGGGTAATACAAAGAAATTACTTAGGGTGGTAGTTTCACGGTGCTGCAGTCCTTCTGTCGTGGACTCTCTGGAGTAGATCCTGAGTCCTGGACAGTTGGCCCCATCCGTAACAGAGACTGCTTCCGACTGAGGCTGTCTCGGCTCTGCTGGCTCATGCTAGCCTGTCCTGGAGGGCCACAGAAGAAGGAGACTCAGGGCACTGCGGGGGGCCTTGCCCAGGCTCACACAGCTGGAGACCTGCCAGCTGGGCTTAGAGTCCTCACTTTCTGATTGTAAAACCCGTGACCTCGCGCTCTCTTGGGTGGCCCTGAGACTTGTTTTGTTATCTGCCCTCAGCAGCACCGCTGGCCCCTGGGCTTAGCGGCTAACCTGGTGCCTCTAGGGTCAGGGCAACTCCCTCGGGCTCAGGTTCAGACCCTTCCATCATCACCTTTCTTCGCTCCCACCGCTGCATCGGCACAGGCTGCTGGACTGCCGTCGGACCTGCCTGCTGAGCGGAGGGGAAGCCTGGGCCCATGGACTGACACACTCGAGGAACCCAGTTGGCTGGTCCCGGTGGGCCGTAGCATGCAGCGGCCGGGCCCGTGGTGGCTCCCCTACTCCTTTCCATTGTGCACATTAACCTTTGCGTTCTGTGTTGTCATTGGGCATGGGGAGAGAAGCGGGACCCTGCCTCCCAGGGCATGTGGAGGGATTGCTCTCGTGTCTCCTGCCTTTGTTTCTTTCTTTCTTTTTATTTATTTATTTAAAGATTGTATTTATTTATTTGACAGAGAGAGCACAAGTAGGCAGAGAGGCGGGTGGGGGGTGGGGAGGCTTCCTGCTGAGCAGAGAGCCTGATGCGGGGCTCCATCCCAGGACCCCGGGATCTGACCCAAGATAAAGGCAGACGCCTCACGGACCAAGCCACTCGGCCGCCCCTTCCTGCCCTCATTTCTTCTGCCACAGGCCCAGGTGACACCAGGGCTGTTATCTGAGGTTTACCTCCTCCTTCACTTCCTTCCCTGTTGTGTTGATATGTGTCCTCAGATGGGTGTTTCGTTTTAGAAATGAGGAGCATGGTTTGTCCCAGACTCTAACATTTGTATATTCTTTGGACCTTGCACTTGGTTGATAATGGAATCTTTTCATCTTAGAATATGAAGCTTTTCTGAGTTGGGAAGCTCTCAGGCTTGACCCGGATGCCTGATGCATCCCTCGTTCTCGCCGGCACTTTCCAGTATGCGCACTTGTATTTTCTTTCCGATCTAGTTTTATTCTCTCTTGTTTTTAATGGACTCCCCCCCCCCATTTTGATGTATCCCTTACCTTTCACATTCCTGCCAGACCAATTTTTCCTCTCATTTTCTGTTTTCTTTGTGCTGGTTCTCTCTCCTTAAGGTACTTCCCGGGTTGTAACTTCTCTCTGCACCGTGACTTCACCCACCTGAGCTGTGCCGCCCTCTTGTCGCCTTCCTGCTCTTGTTGCCTTCCTGCTCAGAAGGTGATTGCCGACACTGCTCTTTGCTTCCTCTCCTTCGCAGTTTACTTTTATCCACAGTTTCTTTTAATTTTATAAAATCCTTCAACGTCAGAACTTAAAAGCTTGTCATTGGGGGTGCTTGGGTGGCTCAGTGGGTGAAGCACCTGCCTTCAGCTCAGGTCACGATCTCAGGGTCCTGGGATCGAGTCTGGCATCAGGCTCCCTGTTAAGTGGGGAGCCTGCTTCTCCCTCTCCCTCTGGTGCTCCCCCTGCTTTTGATCTCTCTCTCTCTGACAAATAAAATCTTAAAAAAAAAACAACAAGGGGCGCCTGGGTGGCTCAGTGGGTTAAAGCCGCTGCCTTCGGCTGGGGTCGTGATCCCAGGGTCGTGGGATCGAGCCTCACGTCGGGCTCTCTGCTCTGCGGACAGCCTGCTTTCTCCTCTGTCTCTCTCTGCCTCTCTGCCTACTTGTGATCTCTGTCTATCAAATGAATAAAAAAACAAAAACAAAACCTTGCCATTTTTCCTCTGGGGTTATCAAGTCTTTGTACTTTTTTTTCTACTTGATAGACTTTTTTTTTTTTTTAGCACCTTTAGGATTACAGAAAAGTTGGACAGAACTTACAGAGAATTTTTGCGTATTTCTCTCCCTTCCCCTAACCCCACAGTTTTGTTTGCCCCCATAGTTTGTATCAGAGTGGTACATTTAAAACTGATGGTCCAGTATTGACACTTTTTTTTTTTTTAAGATTGTATTTATTTGAGAGAGAGAGCAAGAGAGCATGAGCCGCGGAGGGGCAGAGGCAGAGGGAGAAGCAGACACCGGTCTGAGCAGGCAGCCCGACGGGGATCTTGGTCCCGGGACCCTGAGATCATGACCTGAGGTGAAAGCAGACGCCCCACTGAGCCCCCCAGGCACTCCTGTGTTGATCCATTATTAACCGGGATTCATAGTTTACCTTAGTGGTCCCTCGTCGTGGTGCACATTCTGTGGGATCTGACAAACATAATCACATCTTTCTGTCACTGTAGCGTCGCACAGCATGGTTTCATCCCCTGAAGATCCGCTGTGCTCCTTCTCTTAATCCCTCCCTCCTCCAGCCCCCCCACCGCAACCACCACTCCATGTCCTGTCCCTGGAGTTTTGCCTTTTCCAGAATGTGCTAGAGGTGGAATCGCACAGTGTGAAGCCTTTTCACGGCTCAGTAGCTCGTTCTCTCCAGCACGGACGCAGCTTAGCCGTCCGCCGCCGAAGGACGTCTGAGCTGCTCCTGAGTTCTGGTGATTGTGAGTACAGCGGCTTACTCTGAAGTAGCAGGAGCCTCATCGTTAACTCAGTGTTGGATTTAGAAACTAAGCCCATCTCCTCCCATTTTCCCACGGTTGGCCTCGGGGCAGTGTCTGCGAGTGTGTGGCGGGCCGGGCGCTGCGGTAGCCCGTAGCCCGCCGTGCTCCCTTCACAGAGCAGACAGAATGCGGAGATTGGGAGCCCTTTTTTTAGGGGCACCACTGTATTTCCTGGAAAGGTGGTTTATTTATTATTTTTTGTTAACTTTAAGGAGCAGGAAAGAGACTTTAGCTAGTTACAGCTTGCGGCTGCATGTGTTTCTGGAGAAGCAGAGTGTAAACACACCTTTAGTGTGGTGGACCCCTGAGCTTGAAATCAGCACTGGCTCTGGGCCTGCTTCTGTGACTAATTGTTTGTGTATTTTGGTCAATCATTTTTCATGTCTGGGCTTCCTTTTGATCTGCTGGGAGGTGAAGGAATTGGGCTAAGACCCCATCTGAGGTCTTTTCTCCACTGCTTTCTTGCTTCTGGCTTTGCTAGATCTCGCCTTTGTTGCTGATAACAGTATGTTCTGTTATCTCTAGTTAAAGCTTCTTTTAATGGTCTAAACCTACCAAGTAACTTGGATTAGTCTAGTAGTGAGCTTTTAATTGCAATTTTAATTAAGATGATTATAAAGACACCCGCAGTTTTAAGAAATGATGACACTTTGCCTGGTTTTTCCCAACGGTGACATATTGCCAAAGTATAGTTTACTATGGGTGGCTCAGTCGTTAAGTGTCTGCCTTCAGCTCCTCAGGGTCCTGGGATCCAGCCCCGCATCAAGCCCCACACTGAGCCCCACATTCTTGCTCAGTGGGAAGCCTGCTTTCCTTCTCCCACTACCCCCGCCCCCGCTTTGTGTTCCTGCTCTCGCTGTCAAATAAATAAATAAAATCTTTAAAAAAAAAACAGAACAAAACTATCCTAACCAGGATACTGATGTTGGTACAATTTACCAGTCCTACCCGGATCTCCCCACCTTTACATGACTGACTCCTGCGTGCGTGGGGACCTCTGCAGGGTTAGCACTTGTGCAGGTCTGCGTGTCCACCGCCGGACTCAAAATCCTGGAATTCTCTGTATGCAGGCCACCCCTATCCCACTCACCTCCCATCCTTGACCCCTGGCAACCAGCAATCTGTCTTGTGTTTCTAAAATCGTATCGTATCCAAAATCCAGTTGTACAGTGTGTAACCTCGTGGGCTTGGCTTTTATTTGCTTGTGCAGTTGCATGCGGGTCCGTCTGGGCTACATGGGCTTTGTTTGGGTTTGCTAAGTAGTGTTGCACTGTGCACGTATGTGCTGCAGTCCAAGAATATCTGGACTGATCCGAGTTTGGGGCTGTTCCAAATAAAGCGGCTCTGAATGTCCTGTGCAGGTTTTTATGGGAACATGTGTTTCCTTTTCCTTTGGCCCAGTCAGCCAGGAGCCGACCTGCTGGGTCCCGCAGCAGGTGTGTGCCAGCTCGTTTTCCAGAGTTGCCTTGGGCCCTTGTAAGCTGCATCTGCTCTGCTCTCCACTTCCGGGCAACCTGTGTAGACGGCTTTGCGTTTGCTGGAGTTTCATGTAAGGATCTGACCCCTTCCATTCAGCAGCACACGGAGTCGTCTGTGGTGTGTGCGTGTTGGTAGCTTATTCCCTCCCCGCTGAGCAGTGGTCCGCTGTGGAGTTGACCCTTTCTGTTTATCTGTTCACCGGTCGGTGGACGTTTGGGTTGTTTCCAGACTTTGGCTGTTGTGAGTGAAGCTGCTGCGAACATTGGCGTGTAAGTCTCTGTGTAGACGTGTGTGTTCATTTCCTGTCGGTGCGCTGCACCCAG
Organism: Taxidea taxus jeffersonii; assembly: GCA_003697995.1. Taxonomy (NCBI): domain Eukaryota; kingdom Metazoa; phylum Chordata; class Mammalia; order Carnivora; family Mustelidae; genus Taxidea; species Taxidea taxus. The sequence goes on along the minus strand of RCUC01116094.1, from coordinate 25,183 downwards.
CAGACGCCCTGCTGCGTCCTGTATGGTGAGTGCGTGTGTACCTCGCGGGGGCACTCCCGAGCTGCCTTCTGAAGGGCTGTGCTGTTCTCCCTTTCCAGCGTGAATGAGAACTTGTGTTGCCTCACACCCCGCTGAGACTTGATACGGCTCATCTTTTTAGTACAGGCCGTTCTGGCGGCTCCGTAGTCTGCATCTCTGAGTGACTAACAATGAGCGGCTTCTTTTTTTTTTTACGATTTTATTTATTTATTTGATAGTGAACAAGTACGCAGAGAGGCAGGCAGAGAGAGGGGGGGAAGCAGGCTCCCCGCCGAGCAGAGAGCCCGATGTGGGGCTCGATCCCAGGACCCTGAGATCATGACCCGAGCCGAAGGCAAAGGCTTAACCCCCTGAGACACCCAGGCACCCCACGATGAGCATCTTCTGATGTACTATTGACCTTCTGTGTACCAGTGTCGCTGTGGCTAATATATGCCCTTTGTATTTTCTATACAAATTTTGAGATCATTTTCTCAATGTTTGCAAAAAAGCCTGCTGGGATTAGTGTTAAGATTGTATTGAATCTGTAGATCAGTTTGGAGAAAATTAACAGTCTTGAGTCTTCTGATCCATGAACATGATAAAGCTCAATTTTTTTTTTTTTTTTTTAGATATTTTGTTTCTCTTGGCAATGTGTTGTTTTCAGTGTAGGGGTTTTGTATGTCTTTTGTTAAATTTTATTCCTAAATAATTCTGTGGTTTTTGGATGCTGTTGTAAATGAAACCTGTAAGTAGTAATATTTTCCAATTGTTTACTACTCTCAAATAAAAATACGGTTGCTTTAGGGACACCTGGGTAGCTCAGTCCTTAAAGCGTCTGCCTTCATCTCAGGTCGTGATTCCAGGGTCCTGGGACCAAGCCCTGCATCGGGCTCCCTGCTCAGTGGGGAGCCTGCTTCTCCTCCCACTCCCCCTGCTTGTGTTCCCTCTCTCGCTGTGTCTGTCAAATAAATAAATAAAATCTTAAAGTATATATATACATATATATATTTGTTTTAAATATTTATATCCTGTGACCTTGCTAAATTAACTTTTTAGTTGTGGTTGGTTTTTTGCTTCATTGTTTTTGTTTTTTGTTGATCCCTTTGGGTTTTCTGTATAAACAACCCAGTCATATCAGCTATAGAGTTTTGGTTGGATGTCCTTCATCAGACTGAGAAAGTTCCCTTCTGTTCCCAATATACTAAGAATTTTTAATTTTAATTTTAATTTTTTTAAAGATTTTTTTTATTTATTTGAGAGCGAGTGAGCCAAGTCCAACAGGGGAGAGACAGAGGGAGAAGCAGGCTCCCTGCTGAGCAGGAAGCCCTATGGCAGCTCCATCCCAGGACCCCGAGACCCTGACCTATACTGAAGGCAGACGGTCAACTGATGGAGCCGCCTGAACGCCCCACTGAGGATTGCTACAATCATGAGTTAGTGTTGAACTTTGCCACATGTTCTGATGAATCTTTGAGATGATCGTGTGGTCTCTCAGCTCTATAATACAGTAGGCATGTTGGTTTGTTTTGAAACGTTGTATCGGGCTGGCCTTCTTGGGATAATTTCTGCTCATAGGTTCATTTGCTAATATTTTGTTAAGGATTTTTACATCTATGCTTGTGATAGATTTTTTGGTAATGTCTTTGTGAGGTTGTGCTGGCCTCCAAAAACAAGAAAAGTTCCCTTCTCCTCTGTTTTTGAAAAAGTTTGTCCAAGATTGATGTCTTTCTTCCTTGGATATTGGGTAGAAAAGTCATCAGGGCCTGGAACTTAGTTTGTGGGAAGGTTTTCTATTACAGATTCAGTTCTGTTAATGCGCTTAAGACTATTCAGATTTTCTGGTTGGGTAAATTGTATTTTTCAAGGCATTTATCTGTTCCATCTAATTGCTTGGCATAAAGTTGTCCATAATTTTCTCTTATCATTTTTTTTGTGTGTGCCTGTAGGGTATATAGTGATGACTCCTCTTTTTTTCCTTCCTCGCGTCACAGATTTCTGGGTTTTTTTGTTCTTTTGGTTTTTTTTTCAGCTGTTGATCAGTTTTGTTGTTATTTTCAAAGAGCCAGCTTTTGGCTTTGTTAACTTTCTTTGTTGTTTTTCTGTTTTTTGTTTTGTTGATTTCTGCTCTTTATTATTCCCTTCCTTCCATTTCCTTTGGGTCCTGCTGTTTCTGGTGTTGTGAACCTGAATATTAGGTCTTGGCTATATGTTATATTTTACTATTAAATTCAAAATAACTTTTCTTGTGATTTCTTCTTTGAGTTACATGTTATTTTAGCAGTGTGTTGGATGTTAAATACTTGAGGTTTTGGGGGCACCTGGGTGGCTCAGTGGGTTAAGTCTCTAACTTTAGCTCAGGTCATGATCAGGGTCCTAAGATCCAGTCCCGCGTCAGGTTCTGTGCTCAGCGGGGAGCCTGTTTCTCCCTCTCCTGCTGCTGCTCCCCCTGCTTATGCTTTCTCTCTCTTCAAATTAAAAAAAAAAAAAAAATTCTATTTAAAAAATTCTTGAGGTTTTCTTAAGTATCTTAATGTTAGGTTTCTAACTTAATTCTGCTAAGGTCAGAGAGCACACTGTGCATGATTTCAGCCCATTAAATTTATTGAATTTTGTTTTAAATGTTTTATTTATTTATTTGACAGACAGATCACAAGTAGGCAGAGGGAGACAAGAAGAGAAACAGGTTTCCCGCTGAGCAGAGAGCCCTATGCGGGGGATGCTGGGCTTGATCCCAGGACCCTGGGATCATGACCTGAGCTGAAGGCAGAGGCTTTAACCCACTGAGCCACCCAGGAGCCCCTGAAATTTGTTTTAAAGTCTAACATGTGGCGTGTCTTAGTGATTAAAAAAAAAAACTGTTTATGGATGTTGGGTGTCCCATACGAATCAGTCAGGTCATGGTAGTGTAGTGTTTTTAGGGTCATCCATTTTTCTTGTTTGTTGTTTGTTCATTCTGTGTTTCTGTGAGAGGGGTGCTAAGATTTTTATAGCTGCGGGTTGTCTGTTTCTCCTTTAATTCTTTTTTTTTTTTTTTAAGATTTTATTTATTCATTTGAGAGGCAGAGAGCACAAGCAGGCAGAGAGCCTGATGCGGGGCTCGATCCCAGGACCCTGGGACCATGACCTGAGCCGAAGGCAGAGGCCTCAACCCACTGAGCCACCCAGGCACCCCTGTTTCTCTTTTAATTCTGTCAGGACTTGGATTCTAGCATTCTGAGGCTCTGTCTTTAAAGTGTGTAGTTGGGTCTTGAGTTTTTCTCCATTCTGGCAACCTCTTTTTTTTTAATTGGACTTTTTAGTCTAAAGAGATTGTTTTTTTTTTAAAGGGTCTTTAACTGTATGTCTTGGGATTTGTTGTTGTTTTTGTTGTTAAAGATTCTATTTATTTACACGACAGAGAGGGGACATAAGCAGGGTAGTGGGAGAGGGACAGGCAGGCTCCCCGCTGATCAGGGAGCCCGAAGCGGGCTGGGGTCATGACCTGAGCGGAAGGCAGACGCTTAAAAACTGAGACACCCAGGTGCCCCACTTCTTTGGATTTTTTAATTTCGAGGTTGCTCTGGAGGTTACAGTAAACCCAGTTTTTGACAGTCTACTCTGTGGTAGTCCTCTGGCCCTCTGTAGGTGCGCTTGCAAATGTAGCCTCTCCACATGGGACCACTCCCCACAGCCCTTCCGTTGTAGTCGGATGTGTCGTGTCTGTGACCCACAGGGCCCCCAACCAGTGGTGTTGTGATTGCTTGCTTAAAACAGTCGTCTGGAGTAGAGGCCTTCAGCTCTGCAGTTGGACGCTTTATTGATACTTTTTGATGTTTTCTTTGTGTTTTTCTTACAGATTAGCCTACCATGGCTGACCAGAGACAGCGCTCACTCTCTACCTCTGGGGAGTCACTGTACCATGTTCTGGGGCTGGACAAGAATGCAACCTCAGATGACATTAAAAAGTCCTATCGGTAAGAGGGCCTTGTGCCTGGTGGTTTGATCTTCATTTCCCGGGAGCCGCTGCATGTGTCTCCCCCAGCCTGGCCCGTAGGTAACTGGGACCCGTAGCTCGATCTCTGTGTGCGTTGTGTGCCCCTTGTAGCTTAAAATTCTCATATTGGTATTTTCTTGGCAACAGAAAAGTAACACTTTGTAGATGACACACACTGTGTGCCCTGGAGCGGCCGGTTCCACTGGGAAGCAGGTCTGAGCCTGCTCGGCGACGGGGCTTCACTCCTTTCGGCAGCCCCTCCCGTAGCCCTTGGAGGCAGCTCACCTGCGGTGGAGTCAGCTGCAGAGACACACATCCTCGGTCATCCCTACCCTTCAAGCGACCCTCCTGTGTGCCCTTCCCATTGCGTACTTCTCACACGTAGGAGAAAATAGGCCTTTGGTGCACCCCTTGCCCGGCACCGTATTTGGCCAAATGTGCAGTTAGCCTGCGGGACGCTCGAGGTCAGCAGAGGGTCTTCCTCCGAGCTGTGCCAGAGGGGCGGGCTGCTGGCCGGGCTGGGCCGCCGCCCCCGCCAGGTAGCCCTCACCTGGGCACTCCCCACTCTGTGGCAGAGCCAGGAGGTTTGCCCCGAGGCTGCTGCAGAGCTTTCTTCGGACTCTGAACTTCTCGAACTCCGTGGAGAGTCGGGAGGTACTGGAGAAGCGTTTCCTGTGCCGAGCCCTCCCTCTCCCGGACGGATGTGAAGTAAGGGACAAGACATGGTTTTGTTTGCAGGAAACTTGCCTTGAAATACCACCCCGACAAGAACCCCGATAACCCCGAGGCTGCAGACAAGTTTAAGGAGATCAACAACGCTCACGCCATCCTGACGGACGCCACAAAAAGAAACATCTACGACAAGTACGGCTCGCTGGGGCTCTACGTGGCCGAGCAGTTTGGGGAGGAGAACGTGAACACCTACTTCGTGCTCTCCAGTTGGTGGGCCAAGGTGAGGGGAGCAGGCGGCTCCATGCCGGGCTCTGGGTGCCCCGGGAGAGTCTCCTGCCTGGTAGGGATCGGGGTCTTACAGAGCCAGGGCATTTGGTCCAAGCGCTCCGTGCTTCTGAGCCTTGGTCTCCTGGCGTCTGGCGCCCTTTTCCGTCACCACGTGTCGGCGCGGGGCCTGGTCTCGGCCGCTGGTGGCCGCCAGAACGCTTGGAGCAGATCCTGCGAGCCGGCCGTGTCACTCGGCTCTCGTGAGTCACCGTCCGTTCTTACACAGAGATCGGAAGTGACCTTTTCCGTCCCGGCGTGGGCGGATGCTCTTGTCCGTACGGGGGAAGACTTGTTGGAAATCTCTGTGACTTGAGACACTTCGGACATACCGTTTCTCTGCTCTGTTTTGCGACACTTACCTGTGTCCTCCTCCTGCCGCAAGCACGTGGGGCCCGTGGCCGCCCTCCTGCCCGTCTTCGTAGATCCCTTTCCTCGGAGCCAGTGGGCTCTGTCCCGGTCTTCCTGCCCCGGCTCTGGCAGGACGGACGCCTCCGCGGCGGCCACTCCCCCACCCCGGCCCGGGGAGCCCCGCGGGGCTGGGGGGAGGCGCCCCCGGAGGCCCCCCGCAGCCAGCGCCCCTGTGCTCCGCCCGCGCAGGCGCTCTTCGCGGCGTGCGGGCTGCTGACCTGCTGCTACTGCTGCTGCTGCCTGTGCTGCTGCTTCAACTGCTGCTGCGGGCGCTGCAAGCCCCGGGCGCCCGCGGGCGAGGACGCCGGCTTCTACGTGTCGCCCGAGGACCTGGAGGCACAGCTGCAGTCGGACGAGCGGGGTGAGTGCCGGCCGCGGGCCGCCGAGGGGCGCGGGCCGGGCGGGGCGGGCCCTGAACCCTGGCGCCCTGTCTTGTGAACAGGAGGGCTGTGACTGTGCGGCGCGTTTGTGTGGCCGCGGGGACTGTTGAGGCGTGAACGCGGACGCCTGAGGTAACCGCGGACGCAGGGCCTGTCCCCACCCGCGGCCGGAAGCCAGTAGCGGGGGAGGGACGGAGGCGACCGAGGGAGTCGCCGGGGGGAGGCCGCGGACAGCCTCGCCCCTCCGCCCCCGCCCCTGCCCCCGGCGGAGCCGCCAGGCCTCGGAGCAGGACGGTGTCGCCGGCACCCACGAGCACGCGTGTGCTTGCTTTCCAGAGGCCGCAGACACGCCCGTGGTCGTGCAGCCCGCGTCGGCCACGGAGACCACCCAGCTCACGGCTGACTCCCACCCCAGCTACCACACCGACGGCTTCAACTAGGCCCCGGAGTGGCTGCGGTAGAGGCTAGCCCGGCACTCGGCCACGTCGCCCCTCGAGTCGCGGACCACAGTCCCAGAGATGGGGAGCGCGGCCGCCGGCCCGCCGGGGCCCTGCCCACCTCTGTGCCCGCCCGCCCGTCGCCCCCACCACGTGAAGTGCGTCGCATGCAGTATTTAAAGCAGTTTAGCTACGGTCTTCTCCTTCTTCTGTTTCCTCCTTTTCTAATAGCATGTATGGGTTCTGTTCCCTGTCTGTGCTGTGGACGTGCGGCGGCGTGACCGCGTTCACCAGACCGTGGATCTTCCTTGGGGCTTACGATTCGCTGCACCAACCACGGCTGCGTGCTGGGTCCCCGCCAGGCAGGCTGGGGCAGGAGGGGTGGCTCCTCTCCCGGGTGTCGGTGGGGGCCGGAGGCGGGTGCTGCCTGGCGGGAGCTGGGAGGTCCGATCCGCACCCTGTGCTCGCCAGCGGTGTGGACGCAGGCAGAGCCTCTGGACGCCACACCAGGAAGGAGCTGCCGTGTCCTCCCGCTTTGCCTGGTCCCATCAGCACTTCCGTGGTGTTGGTTTGTGCGGGTCTGTCTGCCTTGGTTGCTTGGCCTTGTGGCAGGGTCTTTCCCATGGGTAAGCTTGCTGTGGAAAGCGTGGGAGGCTCTGGTGACCCCGGGACCATATTTTCTACCTTGGCGCAGCCTTGGTTTCCATGTCACGTGGTCCTCGGGGCACACTCCCTCACCAGGCGAGGAGCTGCTGCTACTACGCTCCCACTCTGTCCCCAGGCCACTAGCTGGACTGATGGGGCCACATTCCTCCACCTCCTTTCCCCTTCGGCCACCCTCCACATTCCTTCAGGCTCGCCTGGCCATTTGGTGGTCCTTCCTGGACCTCTAAGAACCACAGATGGTAGCAGTGACCAGTGTGCTGTTGTCAGAGGGGCTGACCATCCAGGTTGCTGGTGGAGCGCGGCTGGATAGCCCTGGGAAGCACACGTGGGGAGCACAGCCCTCTTCTCTGTGCTTCTCAGAGCTCTTGCCCACCTCACTGTCCTTCGCCTGTTCCCTTCCGTCACCGTCAATGGTTCAGGCAGAGCTAGAGATGCCGAGTTCCTGGAGGAAGGACCAGCTGGACCAAAGGCACAGCCTGGTGCCCTTGGCTTGTGAGCCGGCAGCCTGACCGTGGAGCCCCCACTCACCATTGTCTTGAGCAGCGCCTCCTGTGAACTGTGGGAAGTCAGTCCTTCTTGTCTTTGACCCAGACCTTGTGGGTGGTGCCTCTGCTGCAGGGGACGAGGAAACAGGGGTTATGATGGGCCCGTGCCGGCCCAGAGGTCACAGTGGCCCCCATACCCCCAGCAGCCCTGGATGTGTTGTGGCTCCCTGCTGGGCCTGCACTGGTCACCGGAGACCCAACCGGTTTCCACAGAAGGAACTGAATGGCTGCTGGTGCGTGTCTCCTGTGTGTCCAGTCGGTGAAGAACGAGGAGGACCATGTCGGCTCAGGCGCAGCAGAGCGTGTCCCCATGCCCACCGTTTCCACCACCACCAGCCCCACCCCGCTCACCTGCTGGGCCTTGGCCCCTGTCTGCCCACCCACAGCTGTGCCGAGCACAGGTTCTTGGCCCGGGAGGGGCTGTGACGGGAGGGCAGTGTCCGTGCAGAACGTGGACAGGCTCCGAGCGCAGTGCTGAGGGGAGGTGGGCTGTGGCCATGTTGTAGCTGCTGCGGTTGTGGCCACTCGCAAGTTTTTGGGCAGGTTTGTGGTCCTTTGTTTGTTTGTTTTCTGTTGTTGTTGTTTTTGGCTTTTGTTCATTAAAATAATCATGAAGACATTCAGTGAGAGAAAATTTGCACTATGATCTTAAATTATGCTAAAATCAGACATCATGAAAGGATAAGAAATTCATTGACCCACCCTGGACAAGGGAGGAGGTAAGACCACAGGTCCATCTTCTGTGCCAGTCCCGACCCAGCAACAAGAACGCAGCTTTGTGATGTTTCTGAAAATAACTTTCTGACCTGTTTATCACTGGAATGGCCAAGAACCAAGTTCAAAGCTGGGACTTGAGGTAGCAAGCCTCCCCACTGCGGGGGATCCCTGCAGCTCTGTGGTCAGGAAACCTCAAGCCCCACCACACAGGTCCGAACGAGTCCTCAACGGGCGGCTTCCACTCCACAGAACGGGAAGCTCCTCTGGGGACCTGGGTTCAGGGGGAGGAGCAGGTCTGGAAGGTTGTTGAACCCAGGCTCCTGTGGAATTTGTAAAAACTAAATAAATCATGACAATGATGATAACAATCCTAAAGGTGGTGGTGGTAATGATTGCCCAAGTCCCAGGGGTCCCAGGGTCCAGACAAGGACCTCGAACTCTCCCCGCCTGGCCCTGAAAGCGTGTGCACCTGGAGATTCTGACGCAGAGCCGCTTCCGAAGTCGAAGTCGGCTGTACTCGCTGGCAGCCCCGGGTGCGTTTCCCTTTTCCTGGAGTGGTCCGTGGATTTCCCAGGTCTGGAGGGGCGCCCGTCTGCCCACCGCTCGGCTGCGAGAGCCCCTGAGCCCTCCCTGTAGGGCTGCCCGGAGCCCAGGCCATGTGTGGCCAGAGAGTGCTGGGCCGGTGCAGGCTGAAGCCCGTCCCGTTCACCCAAGAGGCCCCCAGAGCGGCCGGTGCCTGGTGGGAAGCACAGGCGGGCCCTGCGGGGTGGCTGCTGGCGGCTGCGGGCGTGTCCGTTTCTGTTCCCGCTCAGTGACGTGGTTGGTCTTCTCGTGGTTGGTCTTCTCTCGCCTTCCCTTTGGCTTTCTTCCGCTCTCAGACTGCTTTAGATGTTACCGCTCAGTGTGTGTGAGGCCGCGTAGATCCCCGGTCAGTGCTGCGGGGGCGCCGTGGCTGCCGTGCCTGGGGCTTAGAGCGCGTGGCCTTTCCACACCGTCGGCCGCCCGGGTGGCTGTCGGGACTGCGGCCGTGCCTTCTGGCTGCAGCTGGACCCGCGGGGGGAGCTCGCGCCGGGGGAGCGCCTTGCGGGTGCGGCGGGCAGCCGGGGAGACGCGTGCCTCCCGGCAGCAGGCCCTCAGGGTGCGGCTGCCACGGCAGCAAGTGGGGTGGGCGCCTGCCCGCGGGCAGAGCTCGGGGGGCCTCCCGAGGGGTGGGTGTGAGTGTGGAGAGAGCAGCTGCTGTCCTTCCTTCCTCAGCGTGCTGCTCCGTGGGACCGTGGGACCGTGGGACACAGGACTGCCCTGCCTGTTGTTGTTACTCTGATTGTGAACCGTCCTGTGGAGTTGGCAAAAGCTCCGTTTTTACTGTCCTTCCGCGCACGGCTGGCGGTGCGTGTGGGCGGGCCTGTGTGTGCGCACGTGCGTGTGTGCATATGCCCCGCGGCCGGCGTGACTGCTGCTGTCGGTGTCCGACCCCAGACGGCCTGGGTTTCCGGGGAGTCGGGTCGCGAAAAGGGTCTCGGTGGCGCACTCCTTTGCTGGGTGCACAGAGGTGAACACCGACCCTGGTGTGTGCCCGGGTTTGCAGGCTCTGTGGTGGCCTCATCCCGCCTCATCCTTCTCTGGCGGGAGGGTGCTGGGGCTCCCCTGGGGGTAACTGTCTCAGTGCCAAGCCCGTCCCTGGGGGCCCACCCGTCTGCTCACTTGACCTCCAGGTGAGTGTCCTTTTAGGACATCTGGGTGGTTGGAAGCCTGCCCCTCCCTTGAAACGTTAAAACCAATTTTCTGAGTCTCAGGTAACAGTCGGTGACAAAGGGCATTCCAAAGGGGACTCTGCCCCGCCTGCAGGTCTGGTTTGGGAGGGGGCCACCGGGAAGGAGGAGGGGCCCCACGATGCCATCCTTGAGGAAGGGGCTGGACTCAGGTACAGGCAGTACCTTCTGGTAGATTTTGTGTCCCTAGAAAGTGGGACGACGTTTACTGAAATATATACATACACGGTTTGAAACTACTAAATGCGGTGCGTGGCAGGCAGCTGTCCGGTGCTGGTTTCTGGTTTCGTCCTGGTGCTGGAACTGGTGACCCCAGCGCCCACGTGCACCCCGAGGGCCCAGCTGGAGGCTTAGGATGGTTCCATGGTGATCTCCCATCTTTTGTGTCTGAATGTTGACCTTAAGATAACGGTAACTGTTGTAAAATAAATGTTTTCCCTGCAAGCCAGGCATGTGTCTCATTCAGTGACCCCGCAGAGCCCTTTTCCGGGGAGTCGCGCACGGAGTGGCAGGGGACTCCCACCTGCGTGCCCAGGTGCGGAAAAAGGCCCTCCTGGGTTCTGTTTTCAGGTGCTGTCCGAGCACCCCCAGCGGGGTGAGGAAAGGGTCCTGTCGGCCCGGGGGACTCGGACTGGGTTCTGCAGCCCTCCCGGGACACGTCCTTGCTTCTGCTCCCCTCCTCCGCACCTGGCTGACTGTCGGTACCGCCTCCCACCACCTCAGCCCGGGACTGGCCCCGCTGCCCACACAGCCGGGCATCACCCTCCACGCTCCGTCACGAAAGCAGGCCGCTGGGCTCCGGAGCAGCACGCCGGCTGGGCCCGAGCCCTCGGCCACACAGCGGCCCTGTCCTTGGCTGGCAGCCACAAGGCGGACGAAGGGTGACAGCCGCGTCCCTCACACCTGGGCCTGTGCTCCGTGCCAAGCTGTGTCCACCTCTGCGGTTGGCCCTTCAGAGGGGTCTTCCTGGGCTTGTCCCACGGCCTTCTCCACCCAGGGAATCAGTGCGGCGTGCACTCATGTCCTCATGCCTGGACACGGCTGTCGTGTCCACCTGGGTCACGTCCATGCCAGCGGCGAGTCGGTGGGCCAGATGGAGGATGGTCGTGACTCCCAGGGGCTTCTGAGAGCACGGAGCAGGGCCTGGCTGGGCACTCGGGGTGGGTCACGGCCTCGGGTGTCTGGCCCCACTGACACCATGTCCGCGCCTCTGTCTTCTCTTCCCTGAGATGAGTGTCTGGTGGCAGACTCTTGTAGAAGTGCCGTCTCGCCTCAGGGCAGGTGTGTCCCTGGGTGTTCTGCACACATCCGGGCGGGTGGGGTCCTGTCCGTGGGCAGGGCCTAACCCGAGACTCCAGCCCAGGGACCCTGGCCTTAGGCGGGAGAGGCCACCCACACCCAGGAGGTTCTGTGGGTGTGACCACGTGGCCCAGGCCACAGGGCCACCTTCCACACCCTCTCATACCTGGGACCCTCTGAGGTCAGGGTGCTGGGTCTTCTGTTCCCTTGACTGAACTCAGGGCAAGGCAAACATAGTTCGGAAAAAATAAAGCAGCATAAAAGCACCAAGAATGATGTAAGAAGCACCTTGAAAGGAACCTGGGGTACACGAAGTAGTTGTGACTCGGTTCTCCATGAAGGAGAGAAAGGTGGCTGGTGTAGACCTGCCCTCCGTCCCCCCCCCCCCCCTCCGCCCCCTAGCGCCCCTCCCGGGGCCGCCACCAGCCTGCCAGTGTGGGCGGCCGCAGATTCGGTTTTGTTCCTTTTAGTGATGTCTAGCCTGGAGGTGTCCCGGGGCTGGGCCGGCGGGAGCTTTCACTCGCTTTCACTCACGGCGGTTTCTCCCGGCCCCGCCACCCAGGTCTGGTTGGGCTTGTTGCCGCGGCTGCTCATGGAGGACACGGGCTGCTGACCAGAGCTGGGCTAACCAGGGCGCCCTGTCCGCGGCCGGGAGGCCCCTCTCCCCTCCTCGCCTCTCAGCGCGCTGTCCCTGTGCGGTTCCGCAGCGAGACAGCGGTCACCAAGCCTTCGTGCTGGCCATTCCGGGTGGGGGGTGGCGGGACCTCGCTCCTCCCCCTGACCCAGGGCCTCAACATCTTGTACCCCTGACCTAGGGGACTGTGGGCCGGTGGCGGGGTGGGGGTGGGGCTCAGTGGCAGTTCTCGGAGTTTCCCAAAGTCCTCTGCCCCACGGCCAGTCTCGGAACTCCCGGCTCCTGCGGAGGTCGTGGTCGCCATGTGCGGGCAGGGGTCTAGGTGCACAGCCCCCTCCTTCTCCGCACCGCCGCCGGTGAGGAGCGCCACCAGGGAACCGCGAGCCTCGTGGGGCAGGTGTTGGGGCGTGGGGGGGTGTGGCCTCCAGGAGAGGCGCGGGGGGGGGGCGGTTGAGGGGGGAGATGCCCACCGCGCGCCCTGCCCCCCTTCCCCCCATTTGAAGTCACTTGGGACACGAGCTGGAGGGGGCTCGCAGGGCGCGGCGGGGGCAGGGGTCTGGGGACCCAGGGCTCAACCTGGCCACAGTAGCCACCCCGTGGGAGCCTCAAGCACAGCCCCCGGGGACCCGGGCACCCGAGACCAGCGCGGGCAGGATGCGGCAGGGGGGCGGCCGCCGGGTCTGGAGGGGTCCCCGGCCGGGGCTGGAGCCGGAGGGGAAGGCCCCGGCGGGAAGGACCCTCCCAAGTCGCGGACACCGGACTCTCTCCTGCTTCAGAGGGATCCCCTGCTCCTACTCAGACCCTGCTCTGCGCTCCGGTTCCCCCGCCCTCCGTACAACTCCGGGGGTCTCCGAGGCCGCGGCCCCCTCCACCCCTGCTCGCTCGCTCCCACGCGGGCCCTTCTAGGTCCAGGATGAAGGTGCTCAGCCGGCCGGGTCGGGGTTGGCCGGGTCGGGGTTAGGGTCGGGGTCGCCGTGGGGGGTGAGGACATCCAGGAGGGGCGGGGCCGGCGCCTGCCGCGGCGGTTCTTGGGCCCCCGCTGGAAGTGGGGTAGTGACCAGAGGAGCCTGAGGACGGGAGCCAGGGCCACTCGCCCACAAGCGACCCCGGTTGTGTCCGCTGGAGGTCGGCGCTGCTCCCCCACCAGCCCTTCCTCTGGCCCCAGCCTGTGGCGGTTGGAGAGTGGGTCCCCCCGCGCCTCCATGCCCGATTACCCTGTTCTTGCTCTTCTCATCCAAGCCCAGCCCCAGTCCACCCGCCCACCGCTGCCCTGCCCCTTCGCACCTCAGAATCTGCTCAGACCAAGCCTCCAGCCCTCCATGCTGAGCCTCAAAGTCCCCAGCCTCCCGCCCTCTGCTCGGGGTCCACGCCAGAGCACTTGGGGCCCAGGAACTCAGGCATCTTCCAGCACGTGTCCTGACTCCAGGCAGCCCACTGAGGCCCCAGGAGGGGTGGAGTCCTTCCCCTGGCCATGCCAGCCCCCAGCCCCTACTGACAGCCTGCATGGCCTGCCCCACTTGGCGTGACAACCATATGTCCCCAGTGCTGGGTCTGGGGCCCCATCTCCCGGCAAAGGCACACCCCAAGCTTTCCTTTCCGCCTTGTGGCGGCCGCTGCTGGGGAAGGGGTAGCACCTCACGGACTGACGAACCTGAGATTGACCCTGGAGACACCATTCTCAGGCTGGCCAGTCCTGGAGGCACTACCCAGGGATGGCAGGCGAAGCCCTCAGCAGGCCGGTGTGTTGTGGGAGCTTCTGGACCAGTGTCTAGGGTGGGCTCCAGGTCTGCACCCCAACCACCTCCCCCCCTACCAGGCTCTGAGGCTATGACCGGCTCCCCTCAACTGCTCCCCCGGTGCCTGCCCCACCCCTCCCCCAGCCCCCAGCGAGATCCACCCCTGGAGGGCCACACCTAAGCCTTCTCCACACACTGCAGTCCCTCGGTGTGTCCGGGGAGCTGTGCTGGGTGTCCCCGGGAGAGCCTTGGATCTTGCTTCCAGGCCTGTCTCTAGGACTAGGAGGCTCCCAGGGGCTGGAGGAATTGCCCCTTCCTTCGTCGGCATCTGGAAGACCCTCTCCCAGTGCCGTTTGGAGTGACCCACTTCTGCCACCGCCGCAGGGGCCTAGCGGGAAATGGGCTCAACGGGTCCCCTAGCCTGTGGCCTGGCCTCCCCCAGTTGCCTCAGATGAGCGGCCCAGAGCCTGAGGGGGCAGGTCCTCTGATTCAGGCCTCCCGCCTCCCCATTCTGCCCTGGCCCCCCGTGTCGTCCTCCCCCCGAGGTGGTGGCTGAGCTGAGCGAGGGCCTCTGTGCCACAGCACGTGAGACCTGTGCCTGCTGCTCGTTCGTGCGTATCTGTGAGTTTGGGTTATTCTTGGGGAGCTGGTCGGCCCCTGGCTGGACTCTGGGGAGGTCCCCAAGGCACGATCCAGGACCCCCCGCCCCCGGCCTCTCAGTAACTTTATCTGGAAGACCTGGCTTGACAGGAAGCCATCTTCCCAGCCAGCCTCAGGGGCCCAGCACCCTCCTAAGCCATGAGCCTGCCGGCCGGCCCCCAGCACACAACACCAGAGGGACAGAGGGAGCGGGTCTTCTGCAACGGGGGGGAGGGGTCCACTCACCAGCTCGGGCAGGAGAAGCTCCTCCTGCTGACCTCTGGGCCCTGCGTGGACTCTCTGCCCCCGGTGTCTGGCCACCCCTTGGACAAGCCTTCTGCCTGTATCTGCCCGCCCTTGGCCTGGCCCTGCACCCAGTGACTTCCTGTCCCCGCCCCTAAAAGCTTTTCCATGACATGGCCTTTGTTGGGGGGGTGGGGGGGGTGCGAGGAGACCAGGAGGGCGGGAAAGAGGCAAGACCCAGGTCTGGACGGTGGGGTAGGGAGGCTGGACTGCCCACCCCCAGCAGCCCGGAGGTCTGCACCATGCACACCCCCGCCACCCCCGGGCAGATCTGCCACAGACGGGCTGTCTGGGGGGAGCCGCAGAAGCAACGAAGGCAGGGCTGGAGGTGGGTTGCTGGCCCACGGACACTGTGGCCCTCTCCCCTGCAAGGGAGGCTCTTGCCAGCGGCAGGGACCAATGTGTCACTCCCTCCTGCAGCCGCCCACACGCTGATTTCCGCTGGGCTCCCGCACCGTGCAGACTCGCCGCGGGGCTGGTGGGTGGCTGCAGAGGCTGCCTCTTGAGGCCTAGAGCCCTAGGTCCAGGCCAGGGGGCCACCAAGGGGCCCATCGAGCAGAGCCAGGAGCTGTGGGCCCCAGCTCTAGCCCCCTAAATGCTGACACTGAGCGCAGAGTGTAGGGAAAGCCCAGTGCGGGAGCAGGAACGCAAGTTCTTCGCCGGGTCAGGAGAGGTTCTGAGCGGGCTCACTCCCTCCCTCCCCGCGGGCGCCCTGCCGCCTGGGCGCTGGGGCTACTCCGCGAGCCCAGGTCTCAGGCAGGACAGCAGCCACGTGCCCCCAGCTAACCAGGCACGGCTTCATTTTCCCGAACTTTATTTTACAAAATGTATAGAGTAAGTTACAGCGGTAGTATCCTTTTTAATTAAAATAAGTTAGGACCTCTCTGTAGGCAGGCCCTGCGGCAGGAAGAGGCCGGGTGGTGGCGAGAGCAGGAAGGCTCGGGGCGGGCAGCTAGCTCACGGACGCCACTTCCTCCTCATCACTCCCATCGGGCGCCGCGTCCGTCCCAAAGTAGCGGTCACCGAAGTTACCTGGGGAAAGGAGGACGCCCTTGTGGTGGGGACTCAGGCCCACCAGGCCGTGGGGCACCGCTGCTCAGCCCCGGGCAGCCTCACCGATGCCGGGGATGATGCGGAAAAGGTCGTTGACGTGCTTGTCCACCGCCGTGGTGATGATTCTCACTCGTGGGAATGCGTAGGCCACTGAGTGGACACCCATCTCTGCCATGAGCAGCGACAGCAGGAAGATCTTGTCCTCCGGAACGTCATGGTCCTGCGCCCGAAGGGGCCGGTCAATGCCCACCCGGGCCTGCCCCCTACCCCGCGGCCCCCGCAGCCACGCACCAGGAGCACGCGCACCGCCATCATGGCCGCCGCGCCCGTGGACACGGTGCAGTCCGTCAGGATCACGTGGTCGTCGCTGATGTCCTTGGGCAGCCGCAGGTAGTGGAGCTGTGGGGAGCCGAGTCAGAGCCGGCCCAAACCTGGGGCTGCCCCCTTCCGCGCCCTTCGGTCCTTCCCCAGGTGCCCCAGGCTCCCCGAGGCCCCGCAGCCCCGGCCCCGCACCTCCGGCTCCCCGGTGAGTTGGTTGGTCTGGATGAGGATGGTCCCGATGCGCACGTCTTTGCACACGGCCCGCAGCGCGGGCTCCATGGTCTCGCCCGCCCGCAGGATGGACACGCCGGTGATCTGGGGGCCACACGTGGGGGGAGCTGAGCTGGCCGGACCGCCCACCTCCATGGCCGCCCCCACCCCGTCCCTGGGCTGCGCCCCAGCGGGTACCTGCTTCCCTGCATAGCACTTGCCCGCGTAGTCCTGCCCCTGCGGGGTCTGCACCACGCAATCCTGCACACAGAAGGCAGGGCAGGGGCGAGTGAGCGCGGGGAGCCGCCGCCGCCCCCGCCCCCTGCCCGGGACCTCTGCCCCATAGCCCACTCCACACCTGGAAGGGTAGGAAGGAGAGCGCGTGCTCAATGAGCAGCCGCATTAGCCGCTTGGAGTAGAAGATGAATTCGTCACGGCTGGTCTCCTTGTCCCTGTGAACGCAGGGGTTAAGCGGAGGCGTGGGCCGCCGGGGCCGCCTCACCTTGCACGGGGCCCTCACCTGATGATGGTGTGCATGCCCCGCACCTGCGGCGTGCTCTTGAGGACACTCAGCGTCTGGGGCAGGGGGTGGCACTGGTGCGCCGAGGCCAGCGCGGCCCTAGGAACGCAAGGCGATTGGGGACTCAAGAAGGGGTGTCTTCTCCCAGAGCCCCGTCCTCCCACCCCGGCCACTGTGTGGAAGGGGGTGCGCACGTGATGGGGACAATGTGTGCAGGTGGGGGCCGCCGCCTCCCTGTGGCTGATCTGGAGGGCGGGCCACAACCCCGAATGCCCCTGCCAGGCGAAGGCTGAGCAGAGCAGCTGACCATCAGGAAAAGCGAGGGGCTGTGCTGTGAGCCTCCCGTCCCCGCCCAGAGCCCCTCCTGCGCTTGCTCGGAGAAAGCAAAAGGGGACCAGGCAGGGGGAGCGCGAAGGAACCTCACCCCCAGGATGGGCAACTGGTCCTCAACCCCAGAACACGTCTCTCTGGGGAACAGCTGAGCTTCGGGGCCAAGCCTCGCCCTGACCCTTCCCTCCAGGGGATGCACCACGGGCCCCCTCACAGGAGACACGGGCAGATCTGGCCCCCTCCAGGGCCAGCCCCGCTGCAACACGCCCGGGGTGGGGTGGGGAGGGGCAGGGTGGGGCAGGGGCGAGCGGGAGCAGCACCCCCCGCCCCCCAGCGCACAGCACAGCAGCACAACCAGCGCGCGCTCGTCCTCACATATCCCAGCGCAGCTTCCTCTGCTCGCCAGGTGAAGAGTATGTTCAGGGAGGGAACAGGGCAGGAAACCCAAGGGTTTACAAGGAGGAGGGAAAGAACAAAGAGAAAAAGACCGTTTAGCAAGGGAGCGAGTCCCCGGGGCCACCAGCTGGCCTGAGAGCGGGAAGAGGCAGGTGGCAGGGTGACAGGGAAACCCGGGACGCTTTGGCCCCACTTCCCACCCACCAGTCCCACTTCCTGGGCTGGCCAGACTGTGGAAAAGAGCCTGCTGCACGCAGGCAGTTTTTTCAAGTTTGCCACCCTGGAAACTTGATGCTCATGACAAAGACTCCCCAGGGGGCCTGGCAGGGCGAGCCCTGCAGGTGCCCCAGTCTCACGCTCCAGGTCTCCCAAGCGTGAACTGGGGGTTCTCCTGGTGCTCCCCGATTCCACAGAAAGCCCAGGCTAAAGGCAGGGCACTAGTGCTGGGCACTCTGTGGGGTGGGTGCTCCATCCGCTCTCTCCTGGGGTGTTCAGAGCTCCCCCTGGCTCTCAGGGCCAGCGTGATAAGGGTGTCGGGGGCCGGGGCCTCACCGTCTGGGGGCATCCAGACTGGAGCCTAAGGTCAGGCAGAGAACCCTCTGGCTGCTGAGGGACATGCCTGTGAGCACTGACCTGGGGGGCCCAGCAGTGCCGGCTTGGGACAGCGGTGCCCTCTGGCGGCAGACCCCATGCAACCAGCCCCATGTGGGGGACAGGCCTCCAGAGAGGACTGACCACATGGGGTCAGGGCACTCCGTGATCCGGGGCAAGTGCCTTAACCTCTCTGTGCCTTCGTTTCCTCAGCTGCCAGCAAAGACAGACAAAAGCAGGGTGGGGGCCACCAAGCCATTCTTTCTCTGCCTGGGGCAGGGCTGCCCCCGGGGATGGGCGTGACACCAGAGGACCCTCCCACCTGCCCAGGTGACACCCCAAATTCCGAGCTGCCTGTGGATGCTGAAAGTGCCTCTGGCTGTGCAGACGGGCGTGGGAAGTCTTACCTGACACTGAGCTCACGCTGCGGCAGCAACACGGGGAGACACAAGGGAATGGGGGCAGCGCATCAGTGGCGGCAGCGTGGCTCACCTCGCAGTAACCGGACAGCACAGCCCGTTGCCACTGTGCGCCTCGACCCACCAGGCCCACCCACCCAGGAAAGGACCTGCCTCAGTCCCCAGGACAGTCCCGGGTAGCTGCCCGCCACTGCAGGGTGCCCGCTCCTATGGCCTGTAGCCTGGGCACCCTCTGGACTGGGCATGACGAGCCTGGGCGCCTGGGGCCCCGTGCCTCAGGCCTCCAGCACCCCCTTATAAGCCTGCCCAGAGGGGCAGCACCCTTAGCAAGCCCAGGGCACGTAACTTCCGTTCGGGGCAATCCTCCTGGAGCACCCCAGATGTGGAACTCAGCACTAAAACCCCAAAGTGCCCTGAAGGTTTGGGAGGGACAGGAGTGCACCCCTCCACTCAAGGCCCAGCGATCTCTGGCCCACACAGAGAGCTGGGGCTGAGTGAGCAGGCCTGGGGCACCGTAAGCCAGAACAGGGCAGGGGACAATGAACACACAGGCTGGAGGGCAGTAGCAGGGGAGTCGGGGAGCAGGGACAGGGGCCTGGGGGGCTGCAGGGGCCTGGGCGCCTGGCCCGGCTGGCTCACCTCCTCCAACTGGCTGTGCATGTGCTGCACGATTAGGTCGATAGCCACCGTGTTTCCGCTCCCTGGGACAGGATGGGCAACAAGGGTCACAGGGGACCAAGGCCCCTCCTGCCCACACTCCCAGGGACAGGCGGGTCTGCAGGCTCACCCCAGGGCACCACGATGTCGGCCACACGCATCGTGGGCTGGATGTACTGGTCGAAGGCAGGTTTGACGAACTTGTGGTACTGCTTGATGACGCCCTCGATGTCCCGGCCACGCTCACTGATGTCCCGGCGCAGCCGCCGCACCAGACGGATGTCGGAGTCTGTGTCCACGAAGATCTTCATGTCCAGGAGCTGGATGGGGAGAGCGAGGCACTGAGCAGAGCGTGGCACCGACCTGGGAACAAGCCAGGCCCATAGGGCAGCTCGCAGGTCTGGCTGGCAGTGTGCACGGGCTTGGGGACCTCGGGGACGGGCCGCCGTCCACCAGGCTTCAGTCAAGGGCGCTGGACGGACCCTGGCTGCACAGGCGGGATGGGGCCAGCAGCATTCCTGTGGGGCACCAGCTGCCCACGTGCCTTTGCACATGCCAGGGCACAGGGTCTTGTCCCCTCCCCACCTCCCCCACCACAGCGCTCGGGCTTGGAGACTTGCTTGGTAGTCAACAAGGTTCCCCGAGCCTGAGCCCAAACTTACTGGCCTCAGAATTATAAGGAACAAGGACTAGAGCGCAGGCCGCCCTCCTGGTTCCCAGTGGGGGTGGCAGGGGCAGCCGCCCAGAGCAGGGCCTGGTGGGAAGGATGCTGCTGTGCACACCTCTCAGGGGTCCGAAGGCAAAGACACAGGAGGCCGCCTCCACCCCAGCCAGGAGCACACACACGCACGCCAATGTGGACCAGCACCGTCTATGCCAAGGTCACTCTGACCTCAGCGACTGCACGGGCCCCCGAGAGCCGCAGAGGAAACTCACACAAGAGGGCGAGTAAGCACGAGAAGAGGTCGAGGCACTGTCGCAGGGCTTTGCACCCACAGCTGAGAGTGAGCCCCTCCTCAGGTCACCTCCCCCACCGAGGGCATTTCGCTGTGGGAGTGGCGGGTCTGTTCCACCCCATGTCCTTGGCCCACTCTCCAAAGGGCAGCTGTCCCCCACCCAACACCCAGTGACGGCACCACCGGGACGAGACAGAGCAAGCGGCCTGGCCTGCTCGGAGGAGGCAAATTTAGGTTCAGAACCACGGAGAAGCAGGGAGCTGAGCAGGGACGGACATTCCCAGCAAGGCCATGAGCCTCGAGCCCTGTCCTCACCTCCAGCAACGCCTTGTCAGCAAAAGCCATGATGCCCTCAAAGATGATAACGTTTGCACCATACAGTGTTTTCTGCAAAGGAATCGTGCAGCCGGTTGCCCGCCGTGCCTGCCGCGCTCCCAGGCGGGCACGCACAGCCCGAGCCCATGAGGCCTACCCAGTCCTTCTTCCGGCTGTGGGTGGTGAAGTCATAGATGGGCACCTTGACACTCTTGCCCTGTTTCAGCTTCTTGAGGGTGGACACGATGAGGTCAAAGTCAAAGGCATCTGGATGGTCGAAGTTGAAGTTGTTGTGCGCGGCCTGTTCCTGCTGCTGTGTGGTCAGCACCTGGGGAGGAGGGATCAGGGGGCTCCGTGTGCCTCTCCACACCACGCCAGGGACCAGGGGCGGGGCATCCGGGCCCTCCGTGGGCGTGGCCCGCACGCACAGGCGCTGCTCACCTTGTAGAAGGAGTCCATGGACAGCAAGACCACCCAGGGTACGTCCAGGGCCTCAATGATCATCCTGGCCACAGTTGTCTTCCCGGAGGCGCTGCCACCTCCCAGCCCTGTGGAAAGGGGCAGAGTGACCCTGAGCAAGAGAAGCAGGGCAGCCCCCCAGCCTGGCTCCAGGGGTGCCCCCCTACACTCCGCCTGCAGCATTCCCACCACCCCCCCACCCCCCGCTCTCCACGACGGCGCCCAGGGGACCCGAGGCAGCTCAGGTCAGCGGCACCGCGAACGGGCACTCGATGCAGGCCCCGCCTTGCTCACCAATGGCAAAGGCCTCCTTGGACTGTGTGCCGTGCTCGTTGTACCAGGGCGGCCGCCCAGCCGTGTAGATGGTGCGCTTGCTGGTGCGCAGCAGGGGCGGCTCCGACTTGCACTGGCTGGTGGTACGCTTCCGGGGCGAGCGCCTGCTGCCCACAGGCGGGAGGAGCCTGTCCAAGGATTCGGCGCTGCTGCTGCAGAGGAGAGGACACGCCTGCCTCTGCCCGGGACCAGCCACCCTGCCATCCCCCCGGGGCCCACCCCTGATGCAGGCACACGAGCACCGCCAAGCGGGGTGCACTCCACTGGGGAGGCGCAGGAAAGCCACCTGCAGCCCATCCACGGGGCTCCTGGCCTGGGGTGGTCACTGTCCAGACACGTTCAGAGGGACAGCAAATGGCACTAGGGGAAATGAGTGCTGCCCGGGGCCTGGCCCCTCAGATGACGAGGGGCACAGCAGGGCTAGTCAGGATCCCGTCAAGGACTATGTTCCCTCCCACAATACTCTCTGGAAGATCCAACCCCTGCCACGCTGAGGGGCACACGGGGAGAGGCTCCCAGACTGCTGACGGGAAAGCTGAGTGGGCTGGTGGAGACCATGGGTGCAGGAGAGAGACCCTGGGCTGGGAGACCCGCAGAGCAGCCCCTGCCTGCTGCTGTCCCACACGCTGCAGACCAAGAAGGCACAAGTCACCAGGAGCCACGGCCAGAAAACCCCACCTGGCGGAGGCACAGGCAGCATCTGGGCCCTGCTCCTGCCTGTGCTGTGCCCCTCGTGCCCAGTGACAGGCTGACTTCCCCGTCAGTTCTCAAGGGGCACAGTGTGACTGCTGGCCCAACGCCTCAGTCCCAATAGGGATAGCTCTGGGGAGGCTCAGTCCGGCTGAGCAGCCCAGTGGGGAGCTAGCGTCTGCGAGGTGCCTGCTTCAGTCTGTGCTGACAGGCTTGGTCACGAAAGCCTGGTGAAAGACGGCTGTGGGGCCAGAACAAGCTCGAGAGAAAGCACTTGTGGCCCCTGCACAAGAGAGGGCGGGGCTGGCCAAAGCATCACCTCGTAGACCTGCTCCGGAGGCTTCAGAGCTGGCGGGCTCCCCTGCACACACCTTCGAGTGAGTGCGCGAGCAGAACGGGACACAGAAAAAGACACCAACACGACCGCCCCGGGGACAAGGATTTGGAATCCTGTCGCCTTGAATGTCTTATACGCACAGACCAAGCCTGCTACCACCGCGACACCCAGCGATGCGAGGCCACAGGGTGCCGGGAATCCCGCCCGCAAGGGCGATGCCAGCTAGCTGAGGGCCACGGGAGTGCCTTCCTGCATTGGAACGGCCCGGGCATCTCCCCCTTGGGAACGCTGATGTTCCCCACTGCACAGTCCTCCCAGAGCACCGGGTGTTTCCAAGGGCGAGGAGGACGGTGTGCCTATGTGTCTGGGGGTAGGAGGCTGTGGAAGGAATTTCCTAAAGCCGAAGGTGGGACAGGCCACACCAGCAGCACTTGAGAGACCGGAGGACAACTGCAGCCGAGTCCTAGCAGTAAGACACCAGGTATCACGGGACAGAGCCACGTGGCACCATCCTGGGGGACAGACGACACAGGGCTGCCGTGGCTCCGTGTTGTCGGGACAGCAACAGAGGTAATTAGCCAGCCTGTGTGCCCAGGGTCACCTGTGCAGCTCTGGAGTCAGGCGCTGCCACCCAGCAGTGTAGGGGGGGACTCTGCCCAGCACGGAGCTGCCCCAGGGGTGCCCCCACATTCCTGCTCAGTGGCAGGGGTGGGGGCAGGAGGGACCGCGCAGGGGCGTCTCCAGGCGCTGGAAACACTCCTCTAATGACACTGGGCCTGTAGCCCTTGGGGCTCCCCAAGGCATTGCCCTCCCAGCGGAGGCAGGAGAGCTCCTCGGTGGCCCTGGAGGTGACGGGGGGCAGAAAATGAAGTCCAGCCCCCCACCTCCCACCCCCGTGCTTTCTGGGAGAAAACTCTAATGTGGAAACCCTGGCTTGCATAGGAGGAGGGCCTCAGCAGCTCACAAGTCCCTCACAGCCTGGATGGCCAGCCGTGCAGTCCACCATGGGCCCTGCTCCCATCCCCCTGCTTCTCGCCCCAGGGCAGTGGCCTGGCCTCTCCAACAGGAAATTCTGAATCCTTCTTTGTGAGTGTTCCTTGTCCTACTGAGGTAAGGACGGACGACGACGGACGACTTCTGAGGCTCCTGCTGCCAACAGCCCGGGTCAGACACTGTCCCCGGGAAGAGTGCCCATGCGCCAGCAAGAGCGGAAAGTAGGCCAGAGAGAGCTTTGCCAGAAACCCGCCCCATCCATCTGGGGCGGGGGATGGATCTGAACGGCATCAGGCTGGGTATGCAGCCAAGCCAGCTCCACAGCCTCCTCCAAAGCCCCGTCTCTCTCTGGGAACAGGGAGGAAGCCTCGCTGTGACCTCAGAGCAAGCCTCATCCCATTTTCTCAGCGACACGACCTTGGAAATGGGAATGTCGCAGCCAAGATCTCCTTTCCCACTCCACAGATGGACGACGGGCGTCTGGTTACAGTGACAAAAGGTAATTTCAAACCAAAGGACTACATGCCACAACGGACAGAGACTCACCTGTAACGGACAGTGCCAAGTAAAACCAGCCCGTGCTAGGGGCCAGCCCAGCCTGGGCCCTCCAGAGCACCCACCCGGCCCGCTTGTCTCCTGATGTCGATCAGACTCGACGCATGGGGCTGCGAGCGGCCAAGACACAGCAGAGGCAGCTTGCCTCGCCACAGCCACGGGAGACCACACACCTGCCACTCACCTGCCTTCTGCTCCAAGGGCCCAGCACCCCGAGATCCTGATGCCAGGGTAAGCTGGGGGGCTGCTCATGTCTGGGTCCCGGGCCAGCGGACAGTAGGGTGATCCCTGGTGTGTATAGGAACACCTCCACTGTGTCCCTCAGACCCACAGTAGCCCCCCAGGACAGCTCAGGGGCCACCTGAACTGCCCCCCCATGGGTGGGCAGGCGGCACAGCAGATGAGGAGCTAGGGTACGGGCTGGAAGAGCCCCGTGCAGAAGGAAAAGGACCCACGGCCGCCCCAGAGGCTGAGGCCACAGGCATTAAGAGGCTCACCCGGCTGGGGGCTGTGAGCTCTCCTGGTATTAATAGCACTGACCCTGCTGGAAAGAACACGGCCGTGGGGCCCTGGCCGAGCTCAGGCCAGCCCTGGGTGTGAACTGCCCTCCTGTGCGCCTGCGGGTATACTGCTGGCCCAGGCTTGCTGAGGACCACCTCTGAGGTGCACCTCCCCCAGAACAGCAGGGAAAGAATCTCCAGACCCCAGGCCCGCCTGCAACCCACTCCCACCACTCCGCGCACCGCATCCGGGGAAACCCTCTCCCAGTCAGGCTGAGCCCTGTGTCACACCCTCGGCCCCAGGCCCCAAGGTGCCTTCTAGAGGCATAAACAAACCTGAAACTCTAGCAGCCCGCCCCTCCCCTCCCCTCCAGGGGTAGGCTCTAGCCCGTCCCCAAGGCCACATGGAGCTCCGCGTTCAGCCCAGCCAGGGGACACAGCCAGTCTCCAGCCTGGCAGCAGGAAGTAGAATGGGTTCAGCTTGCTGAGGTAGGGTTCAGCCAAAGAGTCTTTACTGCCATGTGTAAAGGGGTCGGCATCCCTAAGTCCCCGGTCTCCTTTCTAGCTTTCCTCCTAACAACACGGAGGCTCAGGGAAGAGAAAATTCCATGTGGGGTTCACACACCCGAAGAGGGGCCACTCCTGGAAGCTGCCTCAGGAGCAGCCTCTCCCGGCCGCCCAGGTAAGAAGGGTGAGTCTGCCTCCCTGTCCAGAGGCACCTGGAGCAGGACAGAACTGTCCATCTTTGCCCACGAAAGCTTTGCCCACAAGACACACGGGCAGGGGCCGGCCCCCACTTTGGAGGCAGGAGCTGTCCTGGGCAGGGCTGCAGAGTTGGCCACTGGTGCCCGACGTCCTGTCTGGCTTTAGGGAAGTTTGCTGGATGAGTAAAAATGAGACCAGAGGGAGGAGGGAGGAGCTGATCCACCGGGCCCTGGCCCCAGGGACCCCAGACTAGCTCAGGGACAGAGAGGTATCAGGGCTTTCTCAGGACAGATAAAGAACTGGGGGGGGGGGGGGGG